>JAQGBX010002332.1:0-20849 GCA_034698745.1 Megaphyllum sjaelandicum | reverse complement strand
TACGGAGTTGAAGCCCACCGTACGTATACAAACGCATGTATTCCTACGGAGTTGAAGCCCACCGTACGTATACAAACGCATGTATTCCTACGGAGTTGAAGCCCACCGTACGTATACAAACGCATGTATTCCTACGGAGTTGAAGCCCACCGTACGTATACAAACGCATGTATTCCTACGGAGTTGAAGCCCACCGTACGTATACAAACCCAAAAAAGAAAATGGCGTCGTTTTCTTAGTTTTTTTGTATATAGATTATCGATAAGATGACTAAATCACTGTCCCCGTGTGACGCTGCGAGCTCATGGCTAGTAGAGATCGAGCCTCTCTAATTGGACAGTCACCATACAGTCCATACTGCAGTCTTTCGTACATAGTGATCCTGTACTTGTCGCCATTATAGTGCAATTGTCAGCAAGCCCTTAATTCTCGAGCAACGCATTTGAAAATAAGTTGATTGCATATAATTACTGACAAAGTGAAATTAATGCATCAGATACGGTATTTACTTGGATTCTTGGAAGCCATTCTGTTCTTTTTTATAATAAACTACCATAATAGATATTTGTGCGTTGGGAAGTGCAAATACATGTATGTTTGGTATTCATTGGCTGTACAGTATTTGGTTAAATTTGCGGTACACAAACATAAATTATCAGTATTGCAACAGAGAATGTACGTAACACACCACATATTTAAGAATTTTAAACATTTAAGCCGAATCACTCCATATGAACAGTAATAATCACACAATGATGCAAAGTTCGAGAATTTAAGGGAATTTGAGATAAGGGAGCTTGAAAATACGTTAGATGATTACCAGAAAATCATGCGTATAAACCTGTTGTACAGCTGTTGCAACATACCATCCATATCACTTTTTTGTGATAAATACGACATCTTCAAAATGGCATCCCATGATCATATACGATTTCTTTTTAACATTAAAGTTGTCATCATTTTTTAAATGTGTTAAACATAAATTAAAACTCGTTTCTCGACCGTTGTTACAATCGGTGTTTATAAGTAAGCTGTTTTTGAAACGTGATTGAACTGTTCATGTTATGATAGCAGGGGTGCCACAGGTCATGGAAGTCATGGAAATTTCAGGGAAATATTCCCAAAAAAAAAATGCAATCCATGCACTCAGTCTGCTAGCAGCACCATCCCCATTCCCCAATCCTCTTCAGCTTGACTCTAGCGTTTTGCCAAGCTTTTCATTGCAATTGTTATTTAGAATGTATATGCATTAACGAGTAAGTTTTGGTCAGGGAATTTTGGATTTTAGTCAGGGAAAAGTCAGGAAAAATGAAAATAAATTTTGTGGCCACCCTGAATAGGGGTACTCGGACAAAAGCTTTGCGAAGGATACTTTGGCAATCGCGAAGTCGCGTTTGCAAAACCCACACGCTAATTGGTTTATACTTGTAGAATTCATTTAACGTGACTTCACGTATACGATTCCTAAAGCTTCTGTCCGCGTTTACACAGTTAACACAATGCGCTTTTTTTATCGTCAAGGTGTGTTGCCATCCGATTCCAACTTTCCAAGTAATGTAACATTCAATTTCTCTTCAGGTTGACATGGTAACATGAAGTTTATTTACCAGCATTGATTTCATGATAACTTTGGATGTGTACATTATTTTAAATGTTGTGCTTTCTAAAAGTAATTAAGGCTTTTAGGGACATGCTAACATTGATTTTGATAAATATTAGCATTATTAAAATAGTGTTACAAAGTATTCTCAAAATATGCGCTGAAATTGGTTCGGCAATCAGCAGTATAGCTGCTTAAGTTTTTTCGGCTGGGTATTGAAAACTCCGCGAAAAACACCCTAAAATGCGGCCGCCCTGTACTACGTGTTACCAAATACAGTGCAAAAGAGGATATAAAATTACTTGCAGCATGTACGATATTGCGAAAGTGTCTGCTAAAATAGGAAATACATATATGTTGAAATATAAAGCAGAAGTGGATTAGTATAATTGAAAGCTTTGGGACATACAGTACAAAGTGTGGATGTTCTCACGTTTTTTAAATCTTATACCAAAGTCATATAAAAACATACATGTACTGTTAGGTGTTTACGTGTCAGTTTGTCATGTTTTGCAAACCAAGGGGAGGGGGGTTAGAGGACAGATTCCCTCCGAAATCTCCCGAATTACCATGATGTTAATGTACAACCCGACGAAGTGTTAGCCACATTTGCAAAAAAGAAATGTGATAAATTCTTATTCTAAGGGGCATTGGCCAGTACCAGGCTGTTTTTTTACGATTAATTAACTTCATCAAGTTGTCTATTTATCCTATTTTGGCATATTGTGTACGCAATTGTCTATTGATGACATGAGGGTATAGGAGATCTAAAAAAATATTCTTTTTATGAAACTACAGCTGTATTCCCATAAAAATTAAAGCGTCCTTTATCAGTAATTTTTTTTATAAAATGTAACCCCTCATAAATAATTTTGTGGCAAACATTTTGAGATTCAATTTAGTGAAAAAAGTAATGTTTACAAAATAAAAGTAAATAAAACTTGGTTAAACTTTGGGTTGCATATTTTCATGGACGTTAATATTTATTTTTAATAAATTATGATCATTTTTGGCGAACACATCAGTTACTAGCAAATATTTTCCATTTGTTACCGGTTTTTTTTTGTAAGTTGTAATTTTTTCAAACGCTAGAAACCACTTGTTGCAAAGATTTAACGGTTGCGTGAATTGCTCTTCAATGATAAAAGCGCATCTAATTAAATTTTTTATATACGGTGAAGAAAATGGATTTCCTAAAGTAAAGTCTCAAATCGAATTCTTCCGTGTATTTTTATATTGAATTTCAGTTTCAAAAATGTATCAGAGTTTCTGGTGTTGTATATAAGTATGTTATTGCAAATGTCTCTCGGCAAGTTGTTCGACGCAAGATATTAAATTTGTATGGTGTGATTAATGGGCTGAAAATTTGCAACTCTAATCCTTGTAAAAATTTGTTTTGACAGCCGCTTCAATGGCACGGTTTTGTATATACTAACTTTTCGTGTACGCCACTAGATAGATAAATCAATCTAAAATTACTGTTTTTCTGATCAATAACACGTGCAGGCCTTTTAAATTTATCGAAGGTGACCTCTCAGTAGAATCACGTCGACGAACGGTCAAATACATATAAAGCATAAAGGCGAAATACTTATTAAATCCATGCAGCGTCTGTTGCACTTGCAGCGACGTACATGTACATGTATCACTGAAAACATAATGAACTGGGCCAAGGTTTCGATGCTAGTTTTGGCGCCTGGCCAGGTTAACAGAAAAGAAAAGTGACCAAATATTTGCCACCTTAATTTTCATCTCGAAATCAAAAGAACCACCAGGGACAATAAATTGCGATTGCGATGAAAGTCTAAAATCGCATTTCTCTATTTTCTCAGTTGACGTAAAAGATGTTTCTGATGTCCGCAAAGGCTGGAAAACGGACACTTTCAACAAGTTGGGTACCAAAGTCCAGAAGAAAACTGCAAAACATCCCGAGAAGCGCCCATTAGTGGAAGAGGATTGTTGCTTTTCCATCATTTATGGATACCCTCAGAAAACCTTGGATTTAGTTGCTCCCAATGAGGAATTACGGGATAAATGGTACCAAGGGCTGGTTCAAGTGGTGGCACAGAACAAGAGCATGGAATACAAATATCACTATCAATCATATCCTTTTTAACAAGAAAATGACCAAGCTGAAGTAATAAATGAATGCTTTTTGGCAAATGCATGAATTTTTTCCTTATCTTATTATAAACGTGGTTGAAAAAGCAGTTTCGAAAAGCAGACAAGGATGACAATAATGCTTTAACCTATGATGAATGCGCTAAACTTTTGCTTCAGCTCAACATAGAAATGGATGAAAGGAACTCCAGGAAGTTATTCCTGGTAAGCATTCAGCAATGCAACATTTCTCCTGAATATTTGCACCATATCTAATACATTCATTGCATTTTAGGATTCAAATGTGAACAAAAATTCTCGAAATGGGGAGCAAGTTTTGGATGTTGATGAATTTCTCTTGTTTTATTCAAAGTTGTTGTATCGCCCTGAACTTGAACAGCTGATTCGGAGGTTGTGTAACATTTTGTATTTTGCACGTTGCTCTTCAAAAAATGTAAATCGTCAGTTTTTTCATTGGGTACTTTTGTGAATTACAGTAATTATGCCTCCTTTCTTGCAATTTTTTCAATATAAATCCCAACAGCAAATGATCTGAAACTAGTATATAATTTAAAATAATAAAATTGCATTTCATAATTTAAGCAGCAATGCAATTGATATGCATGTATTTTTTTAATTGGAAATTAGGTTTGGGGTTCAAAACACGGAATTAATGGGGCCACAAGAATTGCACATTTTTGCCAAGGATGAACAGAAGGTATTGCTAGCGTGTTAGGGTTTTAATCTTAAAACGTTTTTGTTCTTTATGAATGTTTTTTGACCATGACAATTTTTTTTTTAAATTAGATGCAAAACATTTCTGTGCAAGATTGCCAAGCAATTATCAATGGTTATGAGTCGGAAAACATCAATGGTAAACGAGACAACAGTCTAAGTCTAGGAGGTAAACATTTTCATTTTGATCAATGGGCGTTATGCAGAGTTACATTACATGTACGTATGTGGCTATATCACGTGAACTTTTCATCGAATCAACAACTAAACTAACGTGACTGGGCACTGCTTCTGGGTAATTTTCTCCAGTGGAATGATTGAAATGTCACGTGATGTATGCATGCTGACGAAATCTTCGTAAGGTCCATTATTTTGTTTCCCAACATTAACACTTAGCCTACTGTAAGTTGAACTATTTTAACAATGTGAAACATTAAATTATAGGATTTCGTCTGTTTTTGCTATCCGAGCAGCAAAATCTTTTTAATATTGATCATCGCCAGGTTTACCAAGATATGACGCAACCCCTGAACCATTATTTTATTGCATCATCTCATAACACGTTAGTGTTCATGCACAATTGTGAATCTTGCTTTTTTATGAAATTGCACATTTAACCCACTTGATTTTTGTTTTTTATGATGTTTTCATTGGCAGATATTTGGTTGCGGATCAACTTATTGGTGAGAGTAGTGTGGAAGGTTACATAGCTGCCCTGAAAATGGGATGTAGATGTGTAGAACGTGAGTGCATTTCCTGGCATAATTAGTTAGAATCAACATGCATTGTTTTACCTCTCAAACTATCAGTTAATAACCTATAAATTACTTTTGAAAGGGTTTGAAGAGTTGACAAACCATTATTTTATTTAAATGGCAATTTAATTAAAATTGAAACACTTTAGTTGACATTCAGGATGGAATGGATGGGGAACCAATAATTCATCATCGTTACACTGCCACAACTAAAATATTGTTTAAAGATGTGCTCACTGACGCCATCAAACCGTATGCATTTGTGTCCTCTCGGTAAGCTAATGACTTTTTTTACTTTCAAGTTAACTATATATATATATATATATAAAAGTAAGTTTATATAATAAATAAATAAATTGTTTGCCGTGTTTACAATTCTTGACGTGCAAAAGCATTATGGCGAATTTGATTGGGCCACAAAATCTGCACTAGTGCAAGCTACAAGATGAGGCATAAGTCTGCATAATCGGCAGTATTGCAGGCAGCAGGTGCAAAAAGACTTTACAGACTTATGCCTCACCTTGTAGCTTACACTAGTGCAGATTTTTTGGCCCAATCAAATTCGCCATTACTCTTCAGCTTAGCATTAGTCGATGTGTTCTTCACTTTAATTGGCCAATAATGAGACACTGAAGGAAATTTGGATGCTGACTTGATGAATTTGTTACTCTTAAGTCTTAACTATAAAGCATACCTGGATAGTAAAGTTTACCTACATATATTCGTTCAATGATATTAAAATTGTCAGCATTTTTCTTATGGTTTTATTTTTAAAAGTGTGTAATTCAAACAGAAATAAGCTGGTGAAAATATAACTAAGATTGTAGTCTGTAAGAGACTATAGATGGAGACGTGCACTACACTACTGTATGTGATTTAAAATATTGCCCTCTATTAATTTAGATATCCTGTGATTTTATCCTTTGAGAATCATTGCTCTGCGGAACAACAACGCACTGTTGCAGCTCATTTAAGAAATATTCTTGGAGGTTAGTGAGGAATTAACATCCTACTTTGGTCGCCTTTCGTTTAGAAACTATTTTCATTTCTTTTGATGTGTCTATCGTTTAGATTTGCTATACACAACGCTGCCAAATGATGCTACTACTTTGCCATCGCCAGAAAGCCTGAAAAATAAAATAATAATAAAGGTAATTTATTACTTGAATTGGCACGAAATTCGGAAATATGAATTTGAAATATTTGTTAAAACTATTTTCAAGGCTAAGAAGTTGGCTGAAGATGATGCCAATGACGATTCAATTAATGGAGTTTCAGATGCAGACACTGAAGAAGAATTGGATGGGGATAATTTAGGAAAAATGAAGGTAAAGAGTGGTAAGAATTAGTTCTACCTTTTTCTTCATAAAAGCCATCAGTGCTAAATAAGCAAAATTCATGAATTTCAGACAACTTCTATTGCCAAAGAATTGTCGGATCTCGTCATCAGCCGCTCTGTGAAATTTCACAACTTTGAACATAATTCCGAAATGGGTAAATACATATGTGCCAAAGTTTTAATTCAGGAAAACCAACTCTATGACATTTATCCAATTTTATTTAAATTTATACTATGGAATATCGCCCAAGTATTGTATGCTATTGTTATTTACCATTTCCAGGTAAATTTTATGACATCGTTTCACTATCTGAGAAAAGTGCCCTCAGGTTAATTACTGATGAGGCACGATCCTTCGTGACGCACACTAATCGGCAACTAGTTCGAACGTATCCAGGGGGAAGCCGCACTGATTCTAGCAATTATAATCCAATTCCAATGTGGAATGTGGGCTGTCAGATTGGTATTTTTTAAATCATTTTCTCTGAAAAAACCAACTCTTATAACTGAGCAGTTGAGTCTAAAAAACTTGAGTTTTGAAAACTTTTCAGTTGCTCTAAATTATCAAACTGAGGATAAACCCAATTTATTCAATCGAGCGATGTTTCAAGAAAATGGCAACTGTGGTTATATTCTAAAGCCTCAATTTATGTTGGAAGGTAATACTGCATTAATGGTTCAATTTTAATCAAAGATAAGTTATTAAATTATAAAATTTAAGCGACTTTGCATTACTCTTACTTTTCATTCCTAAGTAGATGTATTTTCTAAAAAAAATATTTAATTAATGCATGCATACTGACTGTGATATCAATTCTTTCGAAGTTTTCAAAGGTTTTAATTAAATTTGATCTGGTTTTTGCTTGTAATTCATTAAGCAGATCAGTTGTCACAAGTCCGCAAAGGTCGCATGGTATTAAAAGCCCCTCAACTATTTCAAGTATTGTCCCTTGAGTGTAGCATTAAGCAAGTGAAACTACGATTATCCATAATTGCCATTACATCTAATTGGCCAGATATTTTTAAACCAGTAAGATAATCTGTCAACTTCCATCTTTGATAGGCAATTTCCAAAATTTCCATAATGATAAATGTGACATAATGTGACAAATCTGCAATACATCCTCTCGTAAGACAAGATCCATTTGTTTATTTCTGTATAATTATTTTTCTAATTCATACCATTTATAATGCTAGGAAATTTTGATCCAAATGATCCACTTGATGGTAAATACAAGAAAACGCTCATTATCAGGGTAAGGCAGGCACCCTATTCTCTTTGGCAACTTAAGTCAACTTTTATGAGGAATTTAGCTGCTAATATCACTTGACTTTTAGATAATAAGTGGACAACACATTCCAAAACCTGGCCAAAGAATGGAATCTGATGGCGATGTGGTTGACCCATATGTGGTGATTAAAGTACGGGGCCACGAAGATGACAAGCAGAAATTCACTACCCAAACGGTTAAGGATAATGGTAAATAATTTTTATTATAAATTCTTTTACAAGTACTATTTGAATGTTCAATCTCTTTGCATTTACATTACCATTAATTTATCCATACAGGTTTCAATCCAGTGTGGGATGAAGCATTCAATATACCAATAAAGTTACCAGATTTGGCATTCCTACATTTTATTGTGAAAGATCACAGCTTTTCGGGGAAAGATGAGAAATTGGGACAGTGTGTCATATCGTTTAATAGCGTTCAACAAGGTAAGGCTTACCAGCTATGTAAATTATATATTTATGAAATACCACACTTATACATATAGGCTTATAGCTGAAAATTTTCATATTTTTTACTTGTGCTATGTATATGAAATACATAAATTGTATACACATTATATTCAATTTGCAAACAGTATTTGTTATAAATACTGTTAACCGGCCTTGTGTATGTAATTCTTGTATAACCATGTTTGAATTACTTTCTTGCCTGCAAGAAATTGGCCTTTAATAGGCGTGCCTTAGGGGACATGCCCAATCTTATAAAGCCCACTTTAGTTCAATTATAATTTGCTTGTTAATTGCAATTGCAGGCTACCGTCATGTGACCTTGTTGGATCAGCGAGGATTTCCAATTCCTCCTGCTACCCTATTTATTCATGTTGTTATCAGTGATGCCAACTGCAAGCATTAATTGATATCACTAACAGCCATTACTTCAAAGTAGTTAACTGGAGTTTTTATATACACATATCTATTTTTATACTCGGTTCTTCTCAAGCTTTGGGTGATAATATAAACTGATATTCATTTCCTTTTTATATTTTTATGCCAGTTTAGAACCCACATGTTTTTATTCCTGTTTTGGAAAAAATATAGGAGACGCCGAAAATGTACATGCCGATAATGGTGTGAGGGGTATCGACATAAATAATGATTTCTTTTATAATGCACATTTGCATCAGTTTATTTGTAAACGATGGTAGATGAATTTTTAAAATTGAATGCAGCTAACTTGATTTGTTGCTATTCTGAAATGGTGCATTGTTTTACGAAATGACCCATGTTCTGATGATATCACAGTACTTTCCTGAAATATCAACATATTTTGGCAGACATGTTATAAGAATAAAGAATGAATAGTTTTGTTTTTTAAATTGGAAATATTCATAAGCGCCAGAAAATCAACGAGAAATGTATCAGGATTGCATTCTATTTGAACTGATTCCTTTTGTGGTTTTGTATTCTATCAAGAGATTAACATAATTAATGTGCTCTTGTATCACTTCGTATATAATAAGTAAAAATAATTATATACTGTGCACCTAATTTTTTAGCTTATGTTATGCTGGTGGTTATCTGATGATAATGATTTCAAAGCTCACGTATAACATTTTGGAAGATACCATAGGTCGAATATTGTGATAAACGTTCCATTATGTGCAATACATATGATAAATTGTATTAGCTGAACATCTTGAGATTTTGTTGAACTTGTTTGTTAAATAGTGGAACAAGTATTAAGATTTTCCTACTCCTGCACACTGCTCATGTTCTTATACGATTTTCAAAATTTTGTTACCCCCAAACTTGTTTAAATACTGTATGAGATTATCATGTGGCCATATAACATAATGCGCTCTTGTATCGCTTCATACATAATACGTAAAAATAAATGCAGCTATTTTTAGAAATTGATTCAAGGAAGATTTTCTATAACATGGTATGTTTTATTCATTCTTCTAAGATGACTGGTTGCGGCAATGTAGCTAATTTAATAAAGTTTCCAAAATACCACTAGCACCCACTAGTTGTTCAAATTGTGTTCCAAGGGCAATTAATTATAATTGTCTCATAAACTGGCTTATAAGTAGTTACACGAATATATCGCCAAAGTTTGTTACTTTTCTCAAAGAGCTTTGAGAATGAAGCTTATAAGGTTTTGAATACTTGTAGTCTGGCTTTGCTGAGCTTACAGTGTGATAAATAGATATATTTTGTTATCTGTCTTGTGTAAATGCATAAAAAATTTCAAAAATCTTGTCTAAAGGCTATACTGTAAGTCAATAATTTGTTGTTTCCATAGGAATTATCAAACGTGCCCATGCAATGCTCTTAATTTTGAAGACATTTTATGTAACAGTGACATGTTTTCAGGGAAATTTATCACCTGATAAGTACTGATACCGATAATTTTTTTTTTCTTTATTTGTCACCCTTGCTGAGTTCTAACAGATAACTTTCAATTGCACTTTAAAAGCCCACCAAACTGCAATTCATTATAATACGCTGTTTATTCAGTTTTATAAGCCGCAGAGCAGTATTTATTTTTGCTAAAAAGGAATAATGACTGCTCAATCATCTAATGGAGATTCGCACTTTTCACATTTATCAGGTAGGATAAAATTTTTCTAATTATTGAATGGATTATAAACGTTCTTTTCTTATATTTTTCTTTGAGCAAAACTAAAAGTTAACTTTAAAATACAGCTAATTGTACGTACAAATCAAAACTGCTCAGCAAGGCATAAGTAGAGGATCATCATGCAGTGTACCTTCCTGATCTTGCATCATCCTCTAATTATGTTGAGCAGTACGATTAACAGTAATATGTTTCTGTGGTCAATGTGACTGTGTACAGTAATTTCAGCTTAAATATTTATGAAATTATATTAAAATGTATCCCACTTTTAGCAAGATCATTGAGAAAATTGTAACAATAAATCTTTCATACCTTATTTTAATTCTCACTATCACATTTCGTTTGCATTTTTTAAAATTCTACAGCACAGTTTCATGTATAAACAAATTTTTAGAAACGTACATGTAGTTGATGAGAGGAATTACAGTAGATATTAATGATTTTTGCAACACCTATAGTAAGAATATGGATTTTTTGTATTTTTTACGATTTAATCTAGCAATGTAATAATTTTTTTGAATAATTTATAACTGATTTCTAACCATGTCGCTTAAATAATGTTGATTCTAAATACTTTCTCTCAACGCGGCCTGTAACCCCAAAACCTGTGATTTTGATATGCCGACGTTAAATTTTGAATTCTTGCCACATTTATTAATCATTTTTTTTTAAAAAAAATCGGGCGATTTTATATGTAAAAAAAGAAATGAATAGCAATGGGAAAAAATCTACAAGTTATAATGCTTCCTATATATTTAATTTATTTTACGAAGATTAAATGTTATGATTGTGGTTATAGGGCTTTGGGATCGCCTTAATTTGGTGTGCTTTAAAACATATTTGCAGCCGAAGGTGTTCAAAATTCTGGAGAAAATGACATTTTTAAAAAAGGAACAGACTTCTGGAAGGTGCGAGCATTCAACAAATGGTACAGACGAAAGTATTTTCTGAATGTCAATAAACAGCAAATAATCTATCAAGGTTCTCATAAATTTGGTTGCGGTGCCCCGCCGACTTTGTCAAGTAAGTGATTGAAGAATTTCCACGTTGCTGAAATTAATGAATCCGCATGGCAATGACTCTTAAATTGCATTATTTTCCTAGTTGACATTTCAGACATCAATGAGATAAGAAAGGGTTGGGCAACAGATACGTTTAACAAAGTGGCTGATCATGTTCAGAAGCAGATTAGTCGGCACCCAGAAAGAAAACCATTAGTGGATGAGAACGTTTGTTTCTCTATTCTTTATGGAAGACCATCACAAACATTGGATCTTGTGGCTTCTGATGGCACTACGAGAGATAGCTGGATTGCTGAGCTGACAAATATTATAGATAAAAAAAGAAGCAGTACATACGAACAGAAGCGATCAGAATATCCTTTCTAAACTAATGTTTACTATCTGCTTATTTTAAACTATCATACAGGTGAAATGGACGTTTTAAATATTTGAGGTTTAAAACGTATCATGTATGCGCTAAATCTGTCCAAGCACAACTGTGAAGTGCAAGCAATGGAAAAAGCAATTGGAAAATATATAGGACTATAGTTGGAAGGCCCGGTTTTTCCCGGGGAATCATAAATATACAACAGATGAATTATGTTTACTTTATGTAAACATAATTCGGAAAATTCAGGGAAGAATAACTTCACAAAGTAGAATTAGCGTCCACAAACAGCACACAAAGAAAGAAGAAAAACAGACTTGGAGGAGCCGAAGTTTGTTGCGACTAGTCGCGTTGGCCCTCTAGCGGCCTCTCCAGGAAAGAATAACTTAATTTTGAAAAAGTCAGGGAAATTAAACGTATTAATTTTGTCAAAATCCAAAATAAATGCTTATACGTGGTTAGATCAGGTCCATAGCAAAAAAAAAAAAAAATGTCGCAAATTTACGATAAAATTTTTCGCAAACTTCTGAAAACAAAATTTTGCAAATTTCTGAAAATATAATTTCGCAAGTTTGTGAAAAAAAAGTTTGCAAGTTTGTGAAAAAAAAAGTCTGCAAGTTTGTGGAAAAAAAAGTCCGCAAGTTTGTGAAAAAAAAAGTTTGCAAGTTTGTGAAAAAAAATGTTCGCAAGTTTGTGAAAAAAAAGTTCGCAAGTTTGTGAAAAAAAAAGTTCGCAATTAAGTTTGTGAAAAAAAAAATTCTCAAATTTCTGAAAAAGAAAATTCTTAAATTTGTGAAACAAAAATTTCGCAAATTTTGAAAAAAAAATCGCAAATTTCTGAAATTTTTTTTTGCTAATTTCCGAAAAAAAAAATTTCGCAAATTTCCGGAAAAAAAAAATTGCAAATTTATGTCCCTGGGGATTACCCAGACGGTCGAAGTTCGCAGCGCGTTTCTCAGTCATGAGGGGTGGTTCGAAACAGGCGTTTTCGAATTTAACGACGCCCGTACGCGGCAGACGAAAACGTATTTTTGGAATGGCCCCACAAGGAAGGACCACACACACACAAACTCACAAAAATCAAAACGTTTTCTTCTTTAAATATATATAGATTATAGCAAGTAACAGATAAACATGTTCATTGAATAAATAGGCTCGTTTATTACATTTTTTAGCAAATTTAAGAAAATCGTTTTCATGCTCTTATTAAAACTCCTTTTGGCATTGCTGGTTGAATAAGCACACGTATTTGCATTTTGAGACACGAGTTTTGCTGTTTATTTTTTAACTTAAGAAACATCCTTGAAGAAAACATTTAGCATGGCTGACAAAAACGACGACAAAATGCTGACTTTTGACGAGTGCGTAAAGCTTTTGAAGAAAGATCTAAACCTTAAGATGCCTTCGAAGAAACACGTGAAGGAACTCTTTGACAAGGCAAACATTCGTAAGACAACCAATGGCAAAGAAGAAGTTCTGGATCAAGATGAATTTAAGATATTTTACGAGAGCATATGCAAGCGAGTGGATCTCGAGTTAATTATGATGAAGTCAGTAAATTTTCATTATGATGTAATTAAAACAATTATTATTTATTGCGCAATGTCATGCTTTAATGGGTCAAATATATTTTTCCATTGTCAGATTTGGAAAAGATGGAAATGCATTAATGGGACCAGAGGAATTGAGTAAATTTCTTCTCCAAGAGCAAAAAGTGAAACATTTTCATTTTATTATTCATTTTTTAGTTATAGTACGATTTTCTTAATGAACGTTATTTATTGAATTCTGTTTATTCAATGTCATATTTCAGATGCATGGCCCTTTTCAGCCGAGTGACTGCCAGAACATCATTAAGCAATTTGAAGGTGATCAGGCAAAGGAATTAACTCTGCCAGGTAAGTTAAAGAATACACGTGGATGCGGGTTTATTCAATTTTTTGATTCGACACGATGTTGTAATTCCTAGGTTTCACTAAGTTCTTGATGGCCGACAAGCAACAGTTTCTTTTCAACGCGGAACACACTAAAATATACCAAGACATGACGAAACCTCTTAGCCATTACTATATTGCGTCTTCCCACAACACGTAAGTGACTAATTTGTTTAAATTAAAAATTTGGTTAAACTACATTTAAATAGCGATACATTTTTAGTAATTTTAATAGGTGAAAATTCCATTTAAAAAGGAGCATAAATAAAATTTACATGTAGGTTTTCTGCTTCATTCGATATAAATTTTAATTGTTAATACTGTACATGAAGCGCCATTTTATAAACTTGAAAATTGGCCAATTTCAAAAAACAAATTTCACAAACAAAAAACATTTTAGCTATTTGCCATCCTATTCAAGCCTGTTCAGCGAATTGTGTTTTTACTGATTTCGTTGTTTTCAGTTACCTCATTGGTAACCAGCTTTCAGGAGAAAGTAGCGTGGAGGGGTATATACATGCGTTGAAGCGAGGATGCCGTTGTGTTGAACGTAACAGCGATTTATAGACAACAATAACGAAATTTAATTTATATAATCGAAAAATGAATAAAATATAATTTTAGTGGATTTGTGGGATGGTGAAGATGGCGATCCTGTTATTTACCACGGACACACGTTTGTATCAAAAATAAAACTTAAGGACGTTCTTGCTGATGGAATAAAACCCTACGCATTTAAGGATTCCCAGTAAGATTTTATTTTTTATTGTTAAATTTCAAATCTTTAATCTAGTTTTAGAGAGGATACATATCGTATTTTTTAGAACAGATTTGGCAATTTTAAGCACAACCTATTTTCTTTTCATGAAGATATCCACTTATTTTGTCACTTGAAAATCATTGCTCTCTGGAACAGCAAGAGAAAGTGGCTTATCATATGAAAACGATTCTGGGAGGTAAATACATGTATCTTGAAATGACAGTATTTATTCCTGGAGATTAAAAAATGTTAAGTTGCATGTAATTTTCATCTCGCTTAGATATGCTTTACTTATGTACGCCGACTGTTTTGAGCGATATGGACAAATTGCCATCACCTGAGAATTTAAGAGGAAAAATTATCGTGAAGGTAGATTTTGTATAGTGTATAAATAGACATTTTCGGTTTAAACTTGACAATGTCTATATGTTTGCTTTGTTTTTGGAAAATGAAAGGCCAAAAAATTACCAGAAGCCGACGAACTCGATGATGTCGATGAGATGGATGATTCTTTGGAATCGGAACCAGAAGATGACTCTGAAGAAATGGATGATGCTGACAAGAAAGAGTCCAAAGTAAGCGATTACAAGCCTTGATACTTAAAATATTACTATTTCATTTTGATACGAGCAATAAGTAGGCTAGCATTTTGTGAATTTTTAAAGGTAGACTTGAAAAAAATACATTTTATTTCGATGAATATTTTCTATATACGTTTCTTGTACTGCATATTTATTTGACGGCAAATATTTAGATGGGTAAAAATGAATTTTTAACAATTTCGCATGTACTTATTATAAATTTAATTAATAGGACCATTTTCATTTTTGGTTTCTTTGTACATGCACACGGTATTTTATTTAAAATTTAACCATAAACCATTTAGAACAATATTATTTCATCAGGAAAAAAGAATTATTCAGTAACTAATTTAACATAGTAAGGAATTATAAAGTTCGTAATTATCCACATTACCAACGTCTGATAGTTTCGAAAATCTTTCAGGTGAAAACTTTATCGTTATCAAAGGAGCTTTCCGATGTGGTTGGCATTTGTCGCTCAGTGCATTTCAAGAACTTTGAACACAGTTTACAACACGGTAATTCGAATGTGTTTATGAAATTTACAGATTGACTAACGGAAACATTGATGATGAAAATTTACGATTGATGAACTATGTTTTCTTTCCAAATTGGGAAAATGATAGTAACAAAATACCTGATGTTCCAATGTGTACATATAATAAAACCACTTTTTTTTCAGACAAATGCTACGATATCGTTTCTATTTCGGAGAATAAAGCACTAACTCTGATTGAAGAACATGCACCAGCATTCGTGGAGCACACCAAACGAAATTTAGTACGGATTTATCCCAAAGGAATTCGCACTGGATCCAGCAATTACAAGCCAATTCCGATGTGGAATGTTGGGGCGCAAATAGGTAGAAAAAAGCACGATTTTTTATTTTCATTTCCTACTTTAGCGGTTCACTATTCACGATACATTCTTTCATTGTTTAGTGGCTCTTAATTATCAAACTGCGGATAAGCCAAACCTCATCAATGCAGCAAAATTTATGACTAATGGAAACTGTGGCTATATTTTAAAGCCGAAATTTCTTTTGGAAGGTAAGTTGGTTTTTCAAATCAATAATCAACCGGCTAGGGGTTTCATTGCAACTTTGCATGTGTGTTAATTAAAACTCCACATAAACAAAAATATAAATAAAAATTGAATTTTTTTTTGCATTTAAGTTTGCATGCATGTAATTTAATTCCCATTTACCTTTTGATGTCTTTATTTTAAGAGGGCATATATAGGCACAAATTTATTGCGTGGTAAAGTTAGCCAATTGTTAGATATTTACTAAATTATACTAAAATTGTATTATACCATATCGTATTTGTTCAAAAGCGTTGAGTCAACGTTCATTTCAAATGTCAGAAATTTGGGACAATCTGATTCCATTTTTATTCAGGCCGATTCGATCCCAATGACCTAGGCAAGGATTTCAAGAAAACGCTATCCTTAAGGGTAAGTTAATAAAACCACTTGCTACTTGTTTTTATTGCAATTTTTTAATCGAATTGCTAAACAATTCTTCACCATCTTTAATTTTTTTTTATATTACGCATGCTTTCTAAATAGATTATCAGCGGCCAATGTTTTCCAAAGCCGGCAAACGACAAAAAAGGAGAAGTTGTTGATCCCTATGTGGTTTTGAAAATACACGGCCATTCTGAAGATAAACAGAAATATCAAACAAAAGTGATCGAAAACAACGGTAAGTTAATTACTTCATGGAGTGAATTTGAAAATAAATGTAATATTGTTTTCATTATTAAACTAATTAGACAAACCTTGTGTAATAGGAACAGTGTTTCTGTATATTCCACGATTGGTAATTTTAGAATAAGTTGGTCACGTAAAAGCCCAAATTTTCGCCACCCTTGATTGAAAGTTAAAACGCAAACTTAATGACGCAACTAGTACAGGACCTTTAACATGGGTGCGGGTGCCTCCATTAACTTGAATGCTCATATATCGAATATTGTCTGCAGTTCCCCAACTTCAAACGCGTTTTTTTTGACTCCTTATAGATTCGATTTTCAGCGTTCTTAGCACCATTTTTATGATTTACTCATTTACGCTTCCTAAGTGTTTTTTTTTTCCAAAAATGTGTCGGTTTCGAAGTGTAGATTTCGAAAGTGGCTTTAAAAATACTGTAAAGTTACCTTAGAGTAACTTTTGAAAAATATTTTTGAAGTTTGAGAATAAGTTGGCTCAAAGAAAGTTGGCTCCTTCAACTTCATAGCGTTTTTCGTTTTACAAAATTTTTAACGCCATGTGAACTATTATGCATGATTCTATTCCATATTCAAGAAGATAGGCAAGTGTGACACTTACGAGAAATACAAAAAAATGTGAAATAAGACATGGTCACCATTGCCCAATTTATAAGTAATTGACTAATGATCTATTATTCCCTATGCACATACTGTATCATAACTTTGAAATGATCTTAATATACGCTCGTACATGTATGGTTTAAGCAAATAACATCATTTGCTAGGGTATTACATGAAATCCAACTTCATTTCCAAACACGGTGTACAGTACATGTATACTTTCATTGTGCGAGGATGCGTGAATATTCAGCATGTCAACATCGAACAGTTCTGGTAAAGTACATGGTACATGTATACACAAAATGGGCCTGATTAGCTAAATGTTCAATTGGTAGATTGCCATTAAGTTATCACTCCTATATTGTTATATATCTTTATATACTGTATGTTATTCTATGCATATCTGTATATTTTCCTGTAGGGTTTAATCCTATTTGGGATAAAGGTACCCCAGAAGAGAAAACTTTTACAATTTCTCTGAAATTGCCAGAGGCTTCATTTTTGCACTTCATCGTCTATGACTCTGACCAAGGCCGTGATGACAAATTGGGTCAATGCATCATTCCATTTTGCAGCATTCAAGAAGGTATTATTTTGCACTATTTGACCAAATTGCTTTACTATTAGCACTTCAACATTGTTCAAGAAATTCAAATGCTTGTTTAGGCTACAGACACGTGAATTTGGTGAATAAAGAAGGGGCTATTATAGAGAATGCCAGCCTTTTCGTCCATGTTGTCATATATTAAATGGGAATTGACAGCAAATACATAAAATTGCTCTAGGACGTGCAGTATATCGAGCAATCCAGTAACGTACGAGCGTAAATTCAAATAAACTGACATTTTGAAGGAACTGTACAAATAAACACATTGAAATGCATGTAGGCTATTTGTGCAGTCATCTGAATTACTCGATTAAGATACATGTATACTTGTATAGGGCCTACATGACACTGTATACATGCGTTTCTTTGTTCTATCCAACTTTTTTCAAATGTAATACTTTTATTCCCACATGCATATTAATTTTTTCATTATGCAGGACATAGATTTTGGAATTTTCCATGCGCCGCTCACGGGAAATTTGATTTAGCTACTATTAAGAATCCTGATTCGAGATTCCTAACTCAAACATTGACTTATTAGGAGTACCCGGACTCCTAATACGAAAACTTGCTTTCAAAGACTGGAAGCTATCTTTTAGACAATGCCACGTGGCGCGTATAGTCGTTTTTTGACGCCAGAACATCAAAGGTGCCAACACTGAGTCGGCACTCTGATATTCGATCCGTATATTAATTGTGCTAGCTCTCACACTTTACACCGAATTACACGTATACTGTGCCTGTCTGACAAGCAGCTGAAAGCTCTGGTACACAGTCAACGTCAGAGAGCAGCAAGATTTCAGGTATAAGCTATTTTTATAATTAAAACTACTATTATAGCTTAAACTTTGTTGGGCAAAAATTATTCACAACTAATAGTTGTTAAACTACAACTATATTCTAATTCTATTCTAATTCTATTCTTTACTCTGCAGTCAGTACATAGTACCATGTGGCAGAGGGGATCATCATTCAATTTAAATCAGACTAATTAGTCTGGTCATGATTGATCCCAAAATTACAATTTAATTAATTTTCCCGTATTGGGGATTTTAATGAGGAGAGTGGGAAGGGATTAGGACAGGAAGACGGTCATGGACGATTTAATATAGGAACTATCTATATTACTATATTATCTATATTACTAGAGCTTAGTTGCAACTAACAACTAAAACTATTAGTTCTTATTTACGGGTACATAACTAATTTTTGTAACTTTTTAATTGTAGTTGCAAGAGCAACAAAACTATTTTAGTTGAAAAAAAAAGTTGTACTGGCAACTAACAACTACTAAGTTTATTGGTAGTTCAACTAATATTGGCCAACTAAGAATAACATTTCTTCAGAGTCCCTTGTGCAAATCATTTTGAAACCTGTAACAGAGGTATTTCGAGTATTCTGAAGGTCGACAAAATGTTTTCAGTCTAAAATCGAAATTTTCCACCAAAACGAGTTTCTATTTATTAGTTCTTTATGATGTTGTTATCAATTTCATGAATAGCAAATATACAGTAGGCCTATACAGGGTGTCCGCGTTTATCATTGTTTGTACAATATCTTTTAAATAAATAGTAAATCATAAAAGTGATCAGAATATTGGTGCATGCAGTAATAACATGTTGCATGTTTTCAGCAGTTATACAGTAGGAACCTCTTGTTTTTGTTATTGTTTTTATGTTATAATCCTAAACTTGTTTTGCTCCCCTCAAATAAGGGGAGTATTCAAGTTACATGTATGTTTTTGAATAATTATTGTTAAATAAATATATCGAAATACGAGTTGATGTATAGTACTCTACATATAAAAAAAGTTTTAAAAGTCGTAGGAATTAACATGGCATGACGGTTTAAAAGAAATGGACATTCTTTTGCAATGCGCTATCGTGAGTGCGTCGACGACGATTCCCGATGGAATTAAGGTACGGCGTCGCCGATTTGCTGAGCAAAAAGTTGATCGTATGCAGCGGTTGGCCGAAGATGTCGGCAGGATCCTGCTCCGAAGGACAGATATTTTCGGAAGCCTCGCAGAAATGCTCCTCACCAGTCACCGCGTCCCACGGAGGAGGAGTACAGGGGCAAGACCAACAAGTCTGGCACGACTTGGACGGCTGAACTGCCGCGTGAATTGCGGTAGCCAGATAAAAAAGAACCACACTGGAATTATGTTATGACATGAAAATATTTTATTGATCGAGCGCCTTTTACAATGATACTAATTCACATCACAATTTATCCGTTCAGTTTAGGTTCCTGGTTGGGCGGAGGAGCAAGTAGTCGAACTGCTGCGAGAGTCTGGTTCCGGAGAGACTGCCTTGGCTGCTACGTCATGTATATCCGTACATAAACATCCGGTTACCAACCTTTGCCTACGCAGTACGACCGTGAATTAGAAAATACTATTCTGGAAAGAAGATCTTCCGTCTACAAATACGTAATATTTACTGGATTTTCTTCATCAAATTGTTGTTTTAAAAGATGAAACACTTCTCCCCTTGAAAAAATGGAAAAACTCCCTCTTAAAAAATTAAACCCCCTTCTTAAAAAATTTAAAAAAAAAACCCTTAAAAAGTTACCCTACTCCCCTCCCCTTCCCCTTAATAAATTAAAAGCCCTCCCTTAAGAGATGAAACCTCCCCTCCATCCCTTAAAATATTGAAAACTCTTTCATCCCTTAATAAAAACTCTTTAAAAAAAATTGAAAACCCCCTTAAAAATTGAAAAACCCACCTTTAAAAATGAAAAAAAAACTTAAAAAAATGAAGAAACCCCCTTAAGGGGGTCTCCTATGGCACCGAATTCCACCTACCCACCCCCACGTTGGTCGTTCCGAAAATCGAATTGTAA
>JAQGBX010002331.1:0-20854 GCA_034698745.1 Megaphyllum sjaelandicum | reverse complement strand
AACCGGCGCTCATGAAAATGGCCTCAGGAAAAAGGCGAAGTGAGCATACTGGTTATATTCGTATACTGTGGTACTGGCATTCTGTATCTTCTGAGATTGGGCACAGTCGCGAGGAGGACGAGGATGAAATAGCTGGCAAAAGAAGCTCCTGCTCGGCTGATTTGGATTTCTTCAGTAGTTCAGTTTGATTTTCTGCTGGCCTAGGTGCAAGGAGGATATCAGGCCAGGAATATAGGCAAAACTCATCTTGTTATAAAAGCGTGAGTACACCATATTCATTCCTTGTGGCACTTTGACCATTATACTAGCCTATGCTAGACATATCTCAACAGTTTAACATATGACCTATTATTATAAAAAACCTGCTCAGAATCAGGATACATATTGCTCATATTTTTCCAAAGGCCACTTAACTTTGCTATGCTATTTCTTTGGAAAATATGCAAAATTAACGGCAAGTGAAATATCGTCGGACATACAATCTGATTAACACTAAAAATCAGCATGATCCTAAATATGTACTTCTGAGTCAATAAAGGTTTAGAAAATGATACCAGAGTCGACATATACCATGTATATACTGTCTGCTTTGCTCAGGCATGTATGAAATATCAGGACCATATCCTGCAAGATCAGGTTTACTCGCTTGTTTATTCCATTTATGATGATTGTAAAGAGATTAAATTTAACCATTTTAAAGGGACAAATTTGAGGACATATGCGAGTCTTGGATTTTTCAGGATTTAATTTATAAGCAAGAACAGCTGATGCAGTTCGAGAAATGAAGAAAAAAAATAATTCGAAAGTACATAACAACTGAAGGATTTTTATTAAAATGTGTTATTTGTGTAATGTTTGCTTTTCCGCTCAGTGCTAGCTGAGATCACGAATTCCAAGAAGTTGGGATTGAGTATTTTTCAATGTTAATTTTGTCTGGCTAATGTACAAAAGTGCATAAATCGTTACTACGTACCCACAAAAAAATAATTGTAAACAAAATTTGTTTTGTTTTATCAAATGGGGGAAAAGAAAAATAAACATCCGGCTGTGTAGTGTAATTTTCGTCTATTTTCTATCTATGGTCAAATATTTATGAATCATTTTTCTTCATAATGACTTATATAAAGATCCATTCTTTAATATCCTCGAAATTGTCATAAACCAGAATGATGAAATCGTGGTTTTTATAATTTAAACTATCAACAGTGACCGGCTATTATTGGGAAACGCATTGCCATTAGTCAACGTGCTGTTCCTAAATTGATATGTGACAGTATTGATGGATTTCACCTGTTTGTTTTTCCACACATTTTGCCAACTCCGACCTAAAAATTTAACGGTGCCATTGACACGAAGATAAAGCTCTGGGATGTCTGCCAGTTACGCTAATTTCAATTTATGAACTGAATACTTTTAATCGTAAATCATTATCGTTGTCAGTCACATTGGTTGAAATACGAAATTACGAAATTTTTTGAACCAAAAAATCAAATTCCAAGGTGACCCTAGCCTGCCAAGTATAATTTTTGCACAAAAGGAGTTCATCAGCTCTAATTACTCTACTTCCCCGATAAGTCTGAAGTTGAAACAAAAATGCATTTATGTATATGCGTTGATGCTAACTAGATATATACCACTGTATGTGTGATCAGGGCACAAAGTTCATAGGGTCAGGGTAAGTCCAAGGTTTCCAAGGTGCAAGGGTCAAACTTGGGACTACTAATAATGAGATATACAGATATGCATGATATAACTGACCACGAGGAATTAAAGCAACAGAAATGACATTGTTATCATTTTTTTAATCAATTCGATCGTTTTATTCCGCTCTGCTCAGAAATCACAAAAGCGCAGAAAATTGGAATAAAAGTTGACACAACTACAGTGAGGGAAAAAAAGTCGTTCAACACCCTAAAAATGTCGAATAACTTAATAAAATAATTACATTTTTGCAATGAAATGTTTACTGAAACAAATGAAAGATAATCCGGACACTTTATGAAAATTTCAGTTTGAAACTTTGAACATTCAATAAATTATAAAGAAAAATAGTCAAATGAGTCGGGAAAAAAGTAATTCGACATTGTACTTTCTCCCCATTGGAAAGGGGAGATGTACTTGGAAATTTTTTTTTTAAGAAAAAGGGGTTTAATAAATGTTTCCAAACGCCTGGCAATAAAATCAGAGAATGTTTTGACACAGAAGAAATGACCAGAAATATTCCACATGACACAGGTATTAAAAAACCACGGCCACTTTTCAACAGAAAAAACTTACTCCATAGAGTTTAGCATTGAGGTGGCACTGTCATGAGTTTGGAGGGGGATGGAATAAAAGAGGTGATATAAATTTTCATTTTAGTCATGATACCATAAAGGCTACACATGTGGGTGTAATAGATTATCTCTTCACACAGCATTAAAATTATAAAGCAAGATTCAAAGAGCTACGCTGTTTTTCTTTATAATTTATTTAATGTTCATAGTTTCAAGCTGGATTTTTCATAAAGTGTCTGGATTATCTTTCATTTGTTTCAGTAAACATTTCATTGCAAAAATGTAATTATTTATTAAGTTATTCGACATTTTTAGGGTGTTGAAATACTTTTTTCCCCTCACTGTAAATACTTGTACTGAAAAAAGTTCTGTAATTCAGTTCAATTCAACTCAGTATCCTACTATTGTAAATGAATACCATGTGACAATGTATACAATGTGTACTCAAAAACTTGACAGCAGCAGCATTGAAGCACCAGTACACATCTATCTGACCTGTCAATTAACTGTGGCTAATACGTACATGTATGTACTGAAAATATACGTACATTGGAATTCCCTGATTTTATAAACGGTGCTGTGTTTATTTCTTGTTCAGCTGTATGTCTGCAAAAATCCAATTTTAAAGTTAAATCAACACTTTTCCCAGCAACATCCTTTTAACTTTACCGCCATGCGTGCATGGTGTGTCAATCTGACCATAGATCTGACAAGCCTAACATGCCTCGATTTCAAGGAGTATAACTTCACACAAAGGCGTAATGCTGTCTGCATTAGCTCCTGTCATCTCATCACTAATTTTTAGTAAAAAATAGTGCTGCAATAATATTAGAAATCCATAAATATTACCTGGAATGATGCTGTACATGCATGAACTCTTGACGAATTCAAAGATGGCGTCTAGGAGCGCTTTTGAAGCGGTTTCTGAGCGCTTGCCGCGAAATTTAAATTTCCAAAATGGCGGAATAAAACCTTTTGATTTATAAGGGGCCATTCAAAAAAGGCGTCCTCATGTTGGGAGTAGGGGATAGGTTGAGTCACGGACACAATTTAGATAGGGGGAGGGTGGGGGGATGACCAACTGGTGGGTTATAAATTGCAAATGTCAGTAAACATGGTACCTCCAGTCCTGGAAAACTGGGAAAGTCAGGGAACTTAAAAGCTCGTTCAGGGTACATTAAGGCAAACTTTCAAGTTTTCCCAGTACAAATTTGCAAAATTTTCATTTTTCTCGAGCATAAACTTGCAAAATCGTGAACCGTTTCCGAGGTCACCTTTACAAATTTTTCCACGTTTTCTCGAGGAAATTTGCAAAAATTTCCACATTTTTCCGAGGACAAATTTTCAACATTTTCCACGTTTTCCCAAGTACAAATCTTCAACATTTTCAACTGTTTTCGAGTACAGATTTTTAAAATTTTCAAATTTTTCCGAGAAGTAATTTGCATAATTTTCAGAGTACAAAATTTACGTTTTTCGAGTACAACTTTTTTTAAAGTTTCGGACTTCCAAATGGTTGAAGGGTGCCTTGATTTACCGGACACAATGCGGACATGGGCCGTGAATTAAAAGGACAATAAATAAATGAATTTTAATAAAAAAATTAAAACGAATTTTTCATGAAATTTAATCTTTACTGGTAAAGTTATTCTTTTATTATACCCTTAATTTACCATGGTTCAAAAAGGAAATTGAATTTTATATAAGAATATTTTTTTCCATATACAATATTTATACAATTTGAAATGATTTTTTCCGTTTATTGTTGTGAATAATTTTAGATAAATTTTTTAAAGAGTTGTAATTAAAAGGGGGGGGGGGGGAATATCTATGATTTCACAGGATGTAAGTTTCATTCATACAAATTTTAAAAAAATCTACTTCCATATCTGTTTATTAAAAAAAGTTCTTGTAAGTTCTACTTGAAAATGTTCAGCTATTTTTCAATAAATATTTATGGAAATAATTCTTAGGATTTAAATTAAAATGTGAATTAAATTAATTAAATTAAATTAAATTAAAATTTGACATGGTTCAAAAAAGAAATAATTGAATTTTATATAAGAATATATTTTTTTTCTTTATTAAAATTTGAAACGATTTTTTTTTCGTTTATTGTATTGAATGATTTTCATAGTTAAAAAAAGGGGGGAGGAAATCTGTGAATTCAGAGGATTACGTTTCATTTATACAAATTAAGAAAATCTATTTACATGTCTGTTTATTAAAAAAAAGGCCATGTAATTTTTTTGTTTTTGTTGAGGTGTATTGTAATTTGAATTTGAAATAAGAATATTTCCAACATGTCAATGAGAAAACTAAGAACAATTGAACTTAAGTTGTTAATTAATATGTAAAGACCTGTTTTCAGAAATGTTTCTATTAATATAGGTATAAGGTTTCGGAATTGCCTTTAACATTGAATGTAATTGTTTTTCAGCAATCCGAGAAGTCATCTGGGGTGCCATTAATGCCAGACATGGTCAGCAAGCTTGAATATTTGAAGGAAAAGCTAGCAGAAATCACCGAAAAATTGAATTCGCCTGCTCCAGAAGCCTAACATATGTAACTTATGACTCGCATTCCAGCTTTTGATTTTTAAAATAAAAATGTGGCCAGTTGTTGCTGTTTCTGCTTTTTTTTTAGACAATCTTTCATTTTTCTTGTGTATTTCAGGTGCTGTTTGCCCTTTTTAGACGCTGAAGAGTGTACCACATTTATCTCTTGATATTAATACATAAAACAAGTCTTGGAGGTTACTGGAAAGCTACTTGACCACTTAATCTTGTGATGCATTTGTTCTGATGCAACATGTAATCTGCGACCCTAAAAAACTGCTGCGCTTGACTCGTTTTTATGGACGGTACCTTTTACAAAAATATATTAGTAGCTAATGATTTTGTTTAGTCATGGTGATTCTAGTCTTATGTAGTTATTATCGAAAACATGTCAATTTCATATCGTTGAGAGTTTTATTAACCTGAAAGTAACTAGAAACGTCATCTTCGAACGTAAAATTTGTGATTCGTGCAGTGGGTTTGCAGAAATGTTGGCAGAAATATGGAAGGGCCTTCCATTTACGAAGTGAATTTCAATGAAAAAGCTCGTTCTGATCACAAATTGTCTGTTCATTAATTGCACCCGTACGTAATTAGTTAAATTTAAAATAGTCCTCAATCGTGAGATTTCCTAGTTTAAAACGGTAAATGATAGAGAATCCACAATGGAATCCCCATGCATGCACAGGGTCAGGGAAGAAAGATTTATTTTGAAAAGTCAGGGAAATTCAACTTAACTAAGGGCCCATTTGCAAACTTTTTAAATTTTCACAGTACAAATTTATACAATTTTCAACATTTTCCGATGATAAATTTGCACAATTTTCAAGGGTATCCAAGTACACATTTTCAAAAATGTTCACGTTTTTTGAGTACAGATTTGCACTTTTCTACTTTTCTGTGTATATATATAGATTTGCAATATTTTTCACGTTTTTCAAGTACAAATAACCACAATTTTTTACGATTTCTAAGCGCAAATTTGCAACATTTTCAACTTTTCGAGGACAGAATTGTACATCTTCCAATCTTTTCCGTGGACAAATTTTCAACCTTCTCCGAGTACAAATTTGCAAAACATATAATAAATTTCCAGAACTTTCCTATGTTAATTTTAATAATTTTAAAAAAATTATTTATAGTAAATGTTGAAAAAAAGGTTGAATGATTTCCTATGTCAATTTTGACATTTTCTTGGTCAGGGAAATTTGTTTCAGAACCTGGAAAAGTCAGGGAAGTTGAATATGAAATTTCTGGGGGGAAAAAGTTCACTAGGATCACTCAGCCATGATAAAAAATTTAAAACTGGTCAATGCTTTTGTATGTATATAAAGTTCATTTTTACATGTCATTTGAACGGAAGTAATCTTTTTACATGTATTTGACTTAAGTTGACAGTATTTTTTTCTAGAAATAACTTAATTATCCGAGGAAGGTTGGAGATAAATTTCCATGGATAATTCCATGGTAAAATCCCAAAATATCAGAAAAAAACTAAAAAATTGTACAAATGCAAATGAAGCAAGTTTGGTTTTAATTATGTTTAATTCGACCCCCCAGAAAGTTATTAGGGTACTCTAACGATATTTTTAAGTCTGACACAAGTGCAACTTGAATGAATTTCTGGAATACCGCATATCCCCAAACCACAGACCATTGTGGGAACAGTACAGTAGTTCCTCCATACTCTTGTGTTTTACCCAATATATCCCCAATAGTAGGAAATGCCTTTACGTTTTACCCCAGTGTTGTCTTTGTTCATAAATGCCCTTCTTCAGGTGGAGTTCCCCAACCAGTCCATTGGTCCGTAATTCAGAAATACCCCCTACCATAGACTTCCTAATCGATACCCTTGCTTTTTACCCCCTGTGTTGAAAGTGTTGTTTATTAATGCCCTTCTCCAGGTAGGCCTTCTTGGGCTTTCCCCACAAGTCCATCCATTGGTCTACAATCTTGAAATACCCAAACCATAGATGCCCTTACGTTTTCCCGGTGCTGAACATGCAGGCCCAAAGGGCGATGGGGTTTTCCCTGAAAAGGGCTGCCAATTGACCTCCTGAGCAAGGTCAATCGAGGATGGTAAAACCCGTCCATACACGTGAACTTCTGTTTTTCAAAATTACACTTTCAACAATGTCCTAACAGCAGAATGGTGCTTCGACAATCAATCGGTGTGAAATGCATGAATATTCGCTAATGACGATTAATAACCATTATTCAAAATTGGTACTTAATAGAGCAATTACTTCTTAATTATGCCCCACATGACGATTGCTGGAAGTGTCATTAACGACCTTCTTCCAAACAGGTAAAACGCCCAACATTAATTTCTTGCGGGATGGACAAGAAATGTCGAAATTTCCCCACCTGGTAATTAGCTCCTCCTCGTTTTTCCCCAAACTACCATCTCGAGTTGAAGGCATTGTAATGCAAGGATGTCATGCGCACTGATGACGTTACAGTACCTTCCTATTGGTTGTCCATCGCAATTACCTGGACATGGTCAATTGTGGCGTTAGTCAGAATTTGTCAAAGTAATTCGTTCTTGGTCAGAAAGAGCTAGTGCAGGGCATCGACAGACAGTGCAAATTGTTGTGGAAATTGAAAACTTTTTGAAACTTCTCTTGAAACATGGTGCGGAAAAACGTGGACAGTCATGAAGTTTCTTTGGAGGATGCTGAGATGAACTTTGCCAGGATGATGATGAGAGGCAATGGTCAGCAACCGATAAATACGCCACTTCATGTGAGTTTATTGAATTTTCTTTTTTATGTTTACGTAAATGATACCAAAGTGTTAGCTTTCTGGAAAGGTGTCCGAATATGTAATGCATGCATCTTACGTTTTTGGAAAATTTGCAGGAATCCAAATTTGATTTCTGAAACTGTGCTGGTTGACATTTTTTAATGTGTCGAAACACTTTTTACGATTTTTTCTTGTTTCGAAACTCGTTTTACAATTTTTTAATGCTTCGAAACTACTTTTACAATATTTTAATGAGTAGAAATTCTTTTTACAATATTTTAATGTTTCGAAACTCTTTTTACCATTTTTTAATGTTTCGAAACTTTTCTTTACAATTTGTTTTTAAGGTTTTGAAACCCTTCTTGCATTTTTTTAAGTGTTTCAAAACTGTTTTTACAATTTTGTAATGTTTCCAAACTTTTCTTTACATTTTTTTAATGTTTTGAGATTCTTTTGAAATCCTACATATTTCAATGTGTGGAAACCTACTCAAATTTAAACAATTTTTCAATGTTTCGAAACTCATTTAGCAGTTTTTTTATTGTTTTTAAAAGCGTTTTATAGATTTTTAATGTTTTGAAAAACGTTTTACAATTTTTAAATGTCTCGAAACCCTTTTAAAATTTTTAGTGTGTCGAAATTCTTTTTATGTTTTGAATCCCTTCTTGCATTTTTTTAGTGTTTCTAAACTGTTTTTACAATTTTGCAAAGTTTCGAAACTATTCTTTATAATTTTCTTGACTTTTCTTTACAATTTGTTTTTAATGTTTTGAAACTAATTTAAAAGGTTTTTTATTGTTTTGAAAAATGTTTTACAATTTTTAATGTTTCGAAACTTTTTTATAATTTTATAATATTTTTAAACTCTTTCTCAAAGTATTTTAATGTCACGAAACTCTTTTTACAATATTTTAATGTTTCGAGACTTTTCTTTACATTTTTTTTAATGTTTGTAAATTTTCTTTAGAATTTGTTTTTATTGCTTTGAAAACCTTTTTACAATATTTATACTTGTCAAAACTTTTTTACAATTTTTTAATGTGTTGAAACTCCTTTTGTAATTTGTAAATATTTCGAAGCTCTTTTTAAACTTTTTTTAAATACAAACTGGACAGGAGTGCAACATTTTTGTACATGTATCCAAACTACATGTATGAAGAGGTTGACATTTTTAATGCCACCAGCCCATACACATTTTTAAACTAAACAAAGTATGCCTAATTTCAAGTATAATTTGAAGTTTCAAGTATTCAACGCATCCAAACAATGCAATTGCCCAAAATATTAGTCATTCAAACAATGCAATTGTCCAAAATATTAGTCATTCAAACTATGCAATTGTCCAAATTATTACGTCATCCGTTCTATGCAAATGTACAAATTATTACGTCATCCTAATCAGACTTGAAACCTTTAAGAATTCCAATTTTATGGTGCTTAAACCAATTCGTGCTTCAGAATGTTGAAGAGCTCCAAATACAGCATAAGTATCCAAAATGGACATGTTCGGAATTGATGGAATCCCATTGAGGTTGTGCTTGTTTCCTGTTAACGGATTCCTCTGATAATGCGTCCAAACTACGCAATTGTCTATATTATTACTGCATCCAAATCAACCAACATGCAGCAGTCCAAATGGAAAGAATTCCAAATTTGTTGGCGTAATGCAGACAATAACAATCTGTCAGAAATGTTATGGCATCCAAAACCAATTCGTGCTTCAGAATCAGGCTGTTCAGAATTAATGTTGAAGGTCTCCAAATGCACCATAAGCATCTGGAATGGACATGTTCGGAATTGATGGAATTCACGACTTATGAAATTTGGATAGGTGGTCAACCGGCCCATGGAGGTTGTGGCTTCTTCCAGTAAACGGATCCCTGAAAGAGGACATTGGAAAAGCAGGCGAGAATTCCTTCTGACCAGCATCGCGTCTTGCGTGGGACTGGCCAATCTGTGGCGATTTCCTTACGTCGCCAAGGAAAATGGGGGAGGTGAGTAACCATTTCTGGAGATTCCATGGTTGTTATCTAGGGTAATTTTCTTATTTTTCAATCTGCTTTCCAAAGGATCCTTCTTGATCGCCTACTTCATCCTCACGGGGGTTTTCGGTATGCCCATGACTTTGATGGAGTCTGTCTTGGGGCAATACTCTGGCCTGGGACCTCTGGGCATTTGGAAATGTTGTCCAGTGGCTAAAGGTAATTATTGACGGAAAAGGTACATTTGTGAGTCCAAACGTACATGTTAATTTGTGAAACATTTGAACCGAAGTATGTAATAACAATACGTGCTCTTCTAACAAGTTGCAGTATTTCAGGGAAAGGGGGGGGGGAAGGGGGGAATATCATGTCCTTGTACAGTGGACTCGATCGAAATGGAGTACCCAGGGTAACCGGAAATCGGAAAAATACGAGATTTCTCTCCCCTTCAAATTTGACATTAGCGGAAGATACATAAACTGTAGCTTCTCTAACATAATTTAAATTTATTATTGCTTGGAAAACATCGAAGAAATAAGATTTAGAAATATATTTTCGAAAATGCATTTGCTGTAATTTTTCTGTTTCGGAAAATGCATTTTTGAGAATTGTGTTTTAAAGTTTGATATGTACATGTACTGTATATACAAGTCAAGTTACCCAAATATTATGTTTAAATTTATTTTCATAAATAACATGTACACCTATTTTAAATTTATTTCAAAAAATTCACAAAATACATTATTAAGATTGCATATAATATGATATTTTAATAACATTTAAAAACACTGTACATTTCCATATGGTATACACATATACTGTATTTGCTTTTTAAAAACAAAAACCACTTTCAAATATATTTTAGATTTATCAAACAAAATTAATATTTGGGATGTGGTTTTATAAATGTCTTTGCATAACTCATATGATTGAAACATATTTGCAAATAGATTTTTTGTAATGTTTTTTTAAACATGCATTTTTCATATTAGATTGTTGGAAATACAGTATTCATAGTTACATATAGATAAATTGTCCAAATATTTTATAAAACGTATCAAGAATTCTAAATTTATATGCATTTAAAACAACATTTAGATGTGGAAATTTTAAGTTTTGTTTCGTCCTCAAGTGGTTAAGTATATATGCAACAAATTTTATTTTTTTATCTCAAACGTGACTGTTTTATTTAGACAAATGCTTTTAAATAACAATATCACTCGGAAAACGATTTTTGCATAAATTTCAAAACCATTGCATCGTGTTTAGCAGATGAATAGTATGTTCTGTTTGGAAGAATGTCATTTAATTGTTTCTTCAGAAAATTGTCTTGTATATTTGGACATATTATATTTTTTTTAGAAAATTGCATTGCATTAAAAAAATCAAATATTGTTTGAAAGGCTTGCTTATCTATAGCAGTAATGGTCGGTAGTCTATGTGGGGGCAAAACCCGGCTCACCTCAGTCATATGACTTTGGTTTCCAGAACTTTCAACACAATGACCTGCAATTAATATTATTGAAAGAAAAAAGCTCTCATTTAAAGACAAATGTTTTATTGGCATGTTAAACATAGGCATCGGTTTCACCAATCTCCTGACGTGCATCCTGACACTTCCGGTGTATTGCGTCATCGCCGCGTACGCAGTTTTCTACATGGCTTCCTCTTTCACCAGCATCCTTCCCTGGTCGGATTGCTACTCATGGTGGGGTGCTGACAACTCCTGCTGGAGGTTCAATCAGGTTATTAGATACCACTACACCATATCCATATCAGTGTGGTTGTTTTGCAACATCTTTTCCATCTTACATTAACGATTTTCAAATATATTTTACAGACCATCAACACATCTGCAACTGTTAATGTAAAACACAATTTCGTCAGTATGTCAGACACCATGGCTGCTCAGCAATACTGGGAGTAAGTTGTCTATTTTTAAGTATAATTATGAACCAGGATCTTTGGCTGACCCCCTACCAACCGCTTATCCACGTAGCAAAATGACCAAACAATGACGTCATTTTTCCAATAATGACGTCAATTATCAGAAAAATAACGTCAGGTTTTTGCGTTGGTCATTTTTCCCCCAAAAAATGGCCACTCAAAACCTGGCATAAAATGACGTCATTTTTTGGTCATTTTTCGCCCAAAAAAGGACCACTATAAAACAGGTCATGAAATGACGTTATTTTTTTGGGCGAAAAATGACCACTCAAAACCTAGCATAAAATGGCGTCATTTTTTGATCATATAGCTATGTGCGCTGGTTATGATGCTCTGCTGGATTTAAGATTAGGCTCCCTCTTGTGGGGGCCATATTCTGTATCGGTGGCTAAAATTGTGGCAAAATAGTTGCTAAAATAGAAATCATGGCTAAAAATGACGACTAAATTAAAATAGCTAATTTAGTCGTTAATCGTCTCTGGGTCAGAATAAACGAAAAGAAAATAAAATCAGCCATTGGCCATTAGCCCAATAAAATTTGAAATCTCGACTAAATCAAGGCTATTTTTTCGAATTTTCGACAATTATGCTCATTTTTGAGTTTGGCATATTTTTTTTTTTCGACAATTTTTTCTAATTTTCAACAATTCTGCACACTTTTCGACAAACGAGGATATTTTCGACAGTGTCTTAAACATGAATGATTAGTCGTATAGTCATCGTGATTGATCAGTCGACTAACAAATGCCCATCTCTGATGTACAAACACTCTGCAAGTCGATTTTGTCAAACTTATTTTCAAATACTTTTAGGAAATACGTGCTGCACCTGAGCGAAGCACCCGATGGTATTTCAAATATTGGTAATATCAGATGGACTCTCGCCCTATGCCTTCTTTTCTGCTGGATTGTGGTTTTCATTTGCCTTATTAAAGGGATCCAATCTGCCGGAAAGGTAAAATTTAATTACCATTTTAATAATGTCATTTAGAAAACTTAAAAATATTTAATCACCATATTTTAATAATGTCATTTAGTCAAATCAAAAATATTTAATTACCATATTTTAATAATGTCAATTAGACAACTCAAAAATGTTTAATAAATATTTTAATAATGTCAATTAGAGAATTCAAAAATATTTAATTACCATGTTTTAATAATGTCAATTAGACAACTCAAAAATATTCAATTAATATTTTAATAATGTCAATTAGAGAATTCAAAAAATTGTTCTTTATAAATTTAGGTGGTTCAATTCACCGCCATATTCCCCTACATCATGCTTCTAATCATGTTGGTCAGGGGCGCCACCCTCGATGGGGGTCTGGATGGAATTGCATATTTTTTCACTCCGGATTGGTACGGACTTCTCAGCATAAAGGTAAACTATACAACAATCCTTATTTGGATAAATATTTTCTTTATAAATGTACATGCCTGGTGCAGTGTATTATACTGTATGTTATAATACTTTTAAGATTTCAATACATTGCTTAAAATAATGGAGCAATGTGGATATAACATATTTTATGCAACTCTAATCAATGATTACTGATACTCTACATGGATCTTTTAAATCGTTGTTGAAGAAGTTTTCATGAAATTGCCCATCATGAAACATCATTTGAACAACGTCCATTTGAACAATTATGTAGAATAGACGATAAAAACACGAAATCTAGTTTTTTTTTTGAAAAAGTTAGAACTTTTTTAGTTTTGTGTTCCTGATTTTGTTTTAATGACAATAAGCCAAATGTTGGAAATGTTTTCAAAGTTAACCTATAAAATGTTTGGAATTTTCCAAACTGACCAATAAAAATGTTGAAAAATTTGAAGAACTGACCAAAATCCCTAGATACATTTTGAACATTTTTTAAAAATTTAGAGAGGAAAACATTAAAAATGTTGAAGAACTTAGAGAGTAAAATATTAACAATTTTGAAAAACTTAGTGAGGAAAATGTATTAAGAATTGTGAAAAATTAAGAGAGGAAAACATTAAGAATTTTGAAAATTAAACCTCGAAAAGTCTCGATAATTTTGTAAAATATCCCTAGATACATTTTGAACATTTTTTTAAAATTGGCTTAAATTGTCCTAAGAAACTGGTGAATGTTGGAAAAATTGGCAATATGGTATCCAATGACATCCAAGGTCATGAACATAGCTGAGTATTTTTATACTGTATCTATAGCTGTTTGGTCACGTATTTGCCCATCTATGCATGCAAATTCATTCAAATCGGCTGGGGTTATATGTAGTATTTGACATTCCTTGAGGTGCTTCTCCAAAATAGCCTTTTTGACAAATTGGCATTTCTTTTTCTAAACCAGCTCTGGAAAAATGCCGCTCAGCAATTTTTGCTGTCTTTGGGAGTTGCTACAGGTGGTAAAGCAGCATTCGCAAGCTACAATGTTTTTCATCACAAAGTTCATATGTGAGTTTCGAAAAAGGAATACTTGCGATTCTACAAATAGTTTGAGGTCCTTGAATTATAACTCGACTTAATTGTTATTTTCAAAAGCGATGCCTGGATTACTTGGGCAGCAGATTTGCTGGCCAGTTTGTTGGCAAGCATGGTCGTCTTTGCCATGTTGGGGTCAATGGCGAAAGTGGCCAACACCACAATAGAAGAACTTCCCGTGGCAGGTAAGTTTACCAATCTTACAATTCTCCTACAAAAACTTAACGGTTACAATATGGATTTGTTTTACTATCATATTTATTTTTTGTTTTAAAATAAAATTTCTTGTTTTCGATTCAAATAGCTCAAGGTTTAACATTCGTGATTTACCCAGAGGTTGCATCTAAGATGCTGGTTCCTCAATTATGGCTCTTTCTGTTTTTCTTCATGCTGTTCATGCTACGAATCGACAATCAGGCAAGTCGATAACTTAAAAAAATTCTATATTTATTATTTAAATCACATATTTGTACAATTTTAGTAAATACATATACATTATATGTACAATATTATATACTAATATTTATTATCAAATGCATTAATATTTTTCATTTAAATGTATGCAAAATAATTTTCTGCTTAAAACTTGTAAACTTGATCAATGATTTAGTTTAAAAATTTTGACTAAATCGTTCAGTGAAAACGTGGACAATTTTGAAAAATTCAACTTTGAAAAACGTGGACAATTATAAAAAAGTGAACGTTGAAAACTTTGGACAAGTTTTTTTAAAATTGCATGCTAAAAAATGTGGGAATTTTAAAAAAATTGAACGTTGAAAAACGGGGACACTTGTTAAAAATGGAACGTTGAAAAACGTGTACAATTTTTAAAAATTAAACGTTTGGATTACAATTAATGTTTTTCTATTTAACAGTATAAGTAGATGCTGATTGCTTTTTATCAAATTGGAATATTAAAGTTGAAATTAGGACTTTCATATGCTTTATTTTTAAATGAATTATAAATCTTTGTTGTAAGTTAAAATGGTGACAATACACGAGACAGAAATTCGATCAAGTTTTAATTAACTTAAAATGAACATGCAATATATATTTTAAAATGTTAACTTTTTATATCTAAAGTTATCGTCGAACAATTCCTATGTACATGTATATTGAACTTGGACACCATATTAAATTTTAAAAAAATATTACAAGATGATTGAATAAATTTCCAAGCCATTTCCAAACAACTAAATTTGCTCGTTTTAAATATATTTTGTAAATACAGTGAACTGAAAATGATGGTTGCAGAACCCATTTGTCGAAATATTTCTATTGACAAGTACATTATTTACTTTAAAAACCTATAAAATCATAATAGTGGCAATAACCACTATTATTATATTATAGTGGTAAAATAATAATGTTAATAAACTGAATGGGAAAAATTGTTAAAATATGCATCAATTATAAATTGAAACATTGCAATTAATGGGAATTATTTTCAAACTATAAAAGAATAATAGTGGTTAGGAGAAATAAAAAATAAAGTCATCTCTGAATGGCAAAAATAGTTCAAATATTTAATATTGCGAGTATTGGGATTATTATCATCATCATCACTAATACATGACCAATCCCTGCATGACAATTTTTCTCATATTTAATGTATTTTTTCTTTAGTTCTGCATGGTTCAGGTATTTTACACTGCTATTCAAGACGAAATTCCGCGCCTTCGCAACCACAAAACTTTGTGGTTTTTAGCTTTGTGCACCGCATTTTTTCTCATTGGCCTGCCATCCGTTACTTACGTAAGTACTTCTATTTTCATTCCATTTTCACTTTTTATTCCTCAAACTAAAAGTTATGCTTGTAATTCTTAGGGAGGTCAATATGTCATTCGTCTCATAGACGTCTACACGTCAGGATGGATAGTTTTTCTGGTGGCATTCCTGGAAGTGACTTCTGTCATGTGGATTTACGGTAAATTCATTTTTATATGAGTAATTTTAACTGAGTAATTTAATTTTATCTCAGTAATAATTGCAGTTTATTTTGTAAAATTAGCTTGAATCCTTAAATCTGGAGTAAAGCTGCATTTGGTATTTTCACAGACCTCATGCCATTTCTTGAATTTTTTTTTACAAAAATGCATTTAAATTCTCAAATTACTTCTAATTTATCAGTAATCATGCCGTATATGTATTCGGTCATGGTTTTCCCAGACCTGGAAAACCTGGAAAAGTCAGGGAACTTGAAAATGACCTGGAAAAGTCAGGAAGAATGGTTTATTATGAAAATGTCAGGGACATTTAACGCAGTCATGACAATCGAAAATTTATACTTCTACAATGTTAGCTCAATGCTCATTTTCCGAGTAGAAATTTGCAAAAAAATTTCCACATTTTCGGAGTACAGATTTTCAAAATTTTCCACGTTTTCCATTACAAATTTACACAATTTTCCAGATTGTATTTCAGATTTGTATTTTGAGAATTAATTTGCAAAATTTTCCACGTTTTCTGACTACAGATTTGCAAAATTGTCCACGTTCTCTGAGTACAAATTTGCAACATTTTCCACGTTTTGTTGACTACAAATTTGCAAACTTTTCCACGTTTTCTGACTACAAATTTGCAACGTTTTCCTAGTAGAAATTAGCAATATTTTCCACGTTTTCCGAGTAGAAATTATCAAAAATTTCCACGTTTTCCGAGTAGAAATTATCAAAAATTTCCACGTTTTCCGAGTAGAAATTATCAAAATTTTCCACGTTTTCCGAGTAGAAATTATCAAAATTTTCCACGTTTTCCGTGTAGAAATTAGCAAAATTTTCTAGGTTTTCAGAGTACAAATTTTCAAAGTTCTCTAGGTTTTCAGAGTACAAATTTTCCACATTTTCTGAGGACAAAATTGCAGAATTTCCCACTTTTTCCGAGCCCTAATTTTTATCACTTTCCGAATACAAAAATTTTCCCATTTTAAAAAAATTTTATGCAATTTTTTCAAATTTTTAACAAAAGTTCTATATTAATGTTCCAAATTGTCGTTAGTAAATTTAAAAACAATGTTACAGTGACAAATTTGAAAAATATGTCAATTTTTCTCGTTGTCATTGGTCGTGGAAATTGTTTTTAGATCCTGGAAAAGTCAGGGAAGTTGAAAATGGAATTTCTGGGGGAACCGTGTTTGTAATCATAGTTCAACCAACAATTCTATAATTTTATTGAATATCCAGGTCTTCGAAGATTCTGCAAGGACATTCAATTTATGCTCGGATTAGACCCTTGTATGTTGTACAAAGTTTCGTGGGCGATAGTGTCACCATTTATCATTTTGGTAAGATTTTTTTTATTAGAATAAGGTTTTAATTTCAAATACATTACAGGTATTATTGAAAATCCGTATAGCTTTGCACTTGAAATTTACCTTTGGTCAATCTGTCAATTAACCTTATCTGGTTTGATTTCAGAGCATTCTAATCTTGTATTGCGTGAATTTTCCGGATGCCACCTACGAAGACTACATTTATCCTTCTTGGGCCCAACTTTTGGGATGGATTTTGGCCGGAACTTGCCTCCTGCCAATTCCGGTGGTGGCATTCAAGACCATTATCAACGCTTGGAACAACGGGGTAAGTCATTATGGGGTATTTCACATTTATATACTGTACTAGCTGAAAAACCCGGCCTTTCCCGGGTGAAAATGGTCTGACAGATTTATGGCCCTTGGAATTCCCCACGAATTTAACGTCCTCAGCGCTGCGCCGAGTCATCAGGGGCGATTCAAAACGGGAAACTTCGAAATGCACATCCCCCTACGCGCTTGACGAGAGCGTCCTTTTCGAATAGCCCCCAGCCACACACACACCCAGCCACAAACAAGATGGACGCGATTTGAATTTTATATAATATAGCTTTTACCAAAAAAACATAACAATGGAATTGTCGAAATTAAATTACTCCAGTTTTAAAAAAGGAGTTTATTTTTTAAAATTTGTTTCCACTTAGCGAGGAGATATAGCGTTATTCGTAAATTTTCATCCCAAAACTTAGGTACTCGAAGTGTGTTTTATGCTATTGTGCCTTTAGGTGTAACTTTTGTCAGATTTCCATGTTTTTTCGTAATACATGTATTTAAAAAAAATTACTAACCGCAATTTCTTTTAGGTTTAGAGCAAACCGGTTGTTCAAATAATCATCACTGAATTACAATTTATTTGTATTTTTGCCAAGCATTTTACACGTGAGACACATAGTCATAAAACATGTTCAGGACCCACTTTTATTTACTTTCTATTGCATGGAAACGTTATGCTTAGTTGAACCAAATATACATTTTATTACAGCACATTGTGCAATTCTTAAAATAACATATGTATTTTTTAATGTCCACTGCTGTTACCAGAATCATTGAACTAGCTATAGCCAACAACTGTCCACTAACTCCAGATTCTCTTTTCGATTGTAGGACATAGGAGCTGCTTTCCGTCCTAGTCCAGACTGGGGTCCGAACACCAGTGCACCTGGCTATTGGGAAACAACCAGTAAAAAGGATGAATTTAAAAGCACGGACACAATAATTACTCAACTTTAGAAAAGCGATTGAACATTGACACTATAGTACTAGTGTTTCCTAATAAGTAAATCGAAACATTTGCATTTAGCAATGTCTTTGGAAGTGAATTGCTGTCAGCGACAGCAAGGTTTGACCACAGACCTGGATGCAATTTGCATCATAAACACTTGGGAAAATCTAACAGTCATCTTCAGTCTGGTCATCAATGATGATTGTTGAGCTGCATTGAGCACTGCTGAGCAGTCCAACCAAAAGACATTTTTCGGTCATAAATAGACCATTTTTTCGGGTTTTAACCCTCTTCTGCAGGAGGATGTGCAAGTGACCATTGTTGGAACAATCACAAACTGATTGGCATGCGTTTATAAATAAATTGCATGCATATTCTTAAAATGTATGTGAAATATGCCATCTCCTTACATGCCATTGGAAACTCATTCTGAACTCTATAAATAAAATCTTGATTTGTGCGTTCACAATAAGATTTTGACTACATTCTTGGTTTACACCCGATCTAGGCTGGGTTAAATTAAATAAGTTAGTAGGCCTACATATAGGGGAGGGGGAGGTTTAGGGTCAAGAACAAATCATTTTTTGATTTTACTTTCTCAAATATCGACTTTAAGGACGAAAGCGAATAAAACATAAATTATATGAAATCCCTTTGTGAACACTTTTGGTCAGATACCAATTTGCTGTGGCGTAGGTATGGAGGGACATGGGTTACCGTTAGAGGGGGTTCAACCTACCCCCCAATCAAAACAAGTTTGCACTTGATAGAAATGATGTTACTTTTATTTCAAATAGCTTAAAATATCACATAGCACATACCACATGGCATGCGTCGCGAAGCTTTAATAGGATGAGAAACGCAATCCATCAACGTAAAATCTAAAAGAATGGTATCAATATTAGGGATACTCAACCAAAAACTTTACGAATTTTGTTAACCACGAAGTCACGTGAGGAAAATGTACGAGATTATCGGTGTTTTTAAATCAGTGAATATATTGTAGACCTACATTCGTTTTACAAGGCTGATTTAATCACGGTGCATTTATAGCTTCTGTCTGAGTACCCTTATTATCACGTTCGGCGTTCATATATACGTACAGTCGACTCGCGTTTTTAAAAAACTTGCATGGATCCAAAAAAAAGTTTTTAAAAATAAAAGGTTCCTAAATTAGTATGGTATTAAAAACGAAAAATTTGAAGAAATTACAGAAATCACGTTTTTTCCATTGCTATTTTTTAATATTTCTTTTTTTTTTTATTCGAAATTTCCCTTCCCCCAAAAACATGAAATTTTCCTCCAAAAAATCGAAAATTTCCCCCCAACAAATCGAATATGTTCACCAAAAAATCGAAGTTTCCTCCCTCCCCCCCCCTCTTTCGTCCTTAAAAAAATGAAATTTTTCACAAAAAAATTGCGAAATTTACCAAAAGAAAAAAAAACCCCGGAATTTCCCTATCTCCAAAAAAATGAAGTTTTCCGTCGAGTTTGCTATTTGTCTTCGCACCATAAAAGTTAATTAAAAAATGCTAGTAACCGCAATGTGGGGGTTCGGCTCCGACGAATCCTTATACCGGGCTTGCGGGCGTTACTGCCCGTACGAAACGGGCCCACTCCCCCGGGAGTGGGGACCCCATTGATATATTTCTATTCTTAATTCTTAATTTTAGATAACGGGTTCGAAACCCGCCGATTCCTTCCTTTTTTTTCCCGTTTAAATTATGGTCGTAATATTGCATATAGTGACGTGAACGCCAATTAGCGATCACGTGGTGATACTACGTCACTAACCACATTACGTCACTAAATTTATTTGGCGATTACAGAGCGAGGGTCTAGGATCGGTGCGCGACACGGCCGTATCGTTGGGCGAGGAATCGAAAATTCGAAGAAAATCGGACCGTTTATTTATCTGCGATAGAAACTGGTAATTACGAACCGGAACTGGTATATTTCAATTTTAAAATGCATTTAGCTTTAATAAATTTAACACGTATATTTTCTGGGTCCAATAATTATGTTTAGCCTAAGTTTGAAATTGGGCATGTTCTCGTCCAATGTTGCAGCTCGATTGCGTCACGTGGTGTGATGTAGCTCCTCAGTGTAAGTGGTAACACTTCCGTGTCATTTCATTGCACGGATTTGTAATCGGTGGACACGCTTTTTGTGGCTCCACGTGTGTTTGTCCATGGAAGGTTGAATTGAAGATTACGGGGATTACGTTATCCAGCAGGTAAGTGCACTTATAGTTCTGTTCAGGGTGTTATAAATATAATAATAATAACTTTATTCCAAGTCAGGAAAAGGAATAGAATGGGTACCTACTTGGTACCACTTACAGCTATC
>JAQGBX010002330.1:0-20860 GCA_034698745.1 Megaphyllum sjaelandicum | reverse complement strand
AAATTGTGCACACATTCTGTGGACACATGTTAACTTCTACAATGCAGAAGTTGGCTTTCACGTTAATTTTAGAATTTGGGGTGATAAGCTTCTAATTTAATTTATAATAACTCACACGTGGTCGCACTAGGCCTCCATAGTGTTTCATTTTTTACGATTTTTTCGAATCTTGTTGAATTCAACGGATATTTGGGAAAAAACAATTGTACACACACTCTGTGGACGCATGGTATCTTCTACAATGCAGAATTTGGCATTCACGTTAGATTTAGAATTTGGGGTGATAAGCTTTATTTTTTATCTTTATTGTGTGCTAATTTGTGTATTATTTGTTGTCGTTATATGTAGCGCTTGAATAAAGGGTCCAGTGTCACCTTTTCCAACCTGAAGTTCAATGCCTTGGACCCAACATCTCGATGGAGGGAATTTGTCCAAACACCGAGAAAACTCAAGCTATATTGGATCTACCACATCCAAAAAATGTACATGAAGTAAAATCCTTCGTGTCAGCATGTAGGTAGTTCCAGAAATTTATCTCGAAGATGTCCGACCACAGTAGACCCAGTATGCCGACTCCGGGTGTTTTTGTGAAACACACATGCTAGCAGCGCCAGCTGGCGTTACTTTAGTGCGCCGCGTAACGTCGCGTAGAAAAACTACTGACTGGTCGTGACATCGTTTGCTAATTATTTATTATCTTAACCGACCACTTAAGGATGGCTTCATCTGTTAATGTGGTCAGCAGTTGCTTATTTCAACACATGCTTTTTCATTTATAAATCTGTGAGTCACAAGTGCATTATATAATGTCATTAAGTAATTGAAAAATATTGATATATTCGGAACTTGTCATCAGTGTCTTTGGAGATGAACATTAAAAGTGAAGTTGCTCCTATAGAACACTATCCAGACTTCAAGGAAAATGTCGAGCTTAAGAAATAATTACAATAAACAAAGTGTAGTCCACCCTGGAGGAAACAGGCGAACCTTTTGTTGTTAATTATTTCCCAGTCGTTTGTAAAACTGAAGCTCAAAAAATGATGTTAGAAATGATGTGAAAAATAAATCTATTAAAACATTAAAGAGCAGTTATTTACACCAAAAATGTCCATGATTTTTTCTTCATCGTAAATGTTTCTTAATAAACGAAACAGTTTATTTAATGTTTCAAAACATGTAAAGTTTTAATTTAATATAAAATTACTAAATACCATTACTATATTTTATAAAATAAAAATGTGTAATATTAAAAGCTAACTTTTATTTTTGTTTTCCCATGCCAAACATGCGTTTTCAATGTGATGGGGTAAGGCGATGCTAAAGTAATGCGAAACATCAAAGTGCCGACAAAGAGTTGGCATACTGGGTCTACTGTGGTCAGACATCTTCAAGTCCATTGTTCAATCTCTTGAAGAAGGACACGAAATTTAATTTCGACGAAGAGTGTTGCAAATCCTTCAATACCTTGAAATCGAAACTTTGCAACGCTCCTGTATTAGGACATTCAGATTTCTCCAAAAGCTTTAGGCTCTACACCGATGCCCGCAATCTGGCCATGGGAGCACCCTTGGTTCAAGGAGATAAACCACCTTATAAAATCATTAAGTACGCCTCCAAACTATTTAACTCGGCACAACGGAATTATTCTGTCACCGAGAGGCATTGTCTGTCATTTGGGCCATAGGAAAGTTTCGGAATTACATCGAAGGGATGCCTTTCGTGGTCCAAACTGACCACAGGCCCCTTTAGTGACTCATAACATTAAATAATCCGCAGGGCCGACTGACAAGGTGGGCACTGGCTGTTCAGCAGTATGTGTTCGATGTCGAATACATACCTGGGAAGCCGAATGCCATAGCCGATCTGCTCTTCAGACCCTTTGGAACACAGCCGGAACCAGTGGTGCTGATACACCGAATTACCAGCTCCATCTCACCATTATCGTTGGAAGAATTCTAAAAGACACAACAAGATGATCCCGAATGTGCCAAGATCATTGCTCATCTTGAGACGGAAGATGTGCAGTCTCTAGAAACAATGACATATCTGGCACGAGGCTATGTTATCTTAGACAACATCTTCTATCGATTGCTTGCTCACATAAAATCTGAGGAACCAAAATTGATCATACCCAGATCTATGCAGCAAAAATTATTGGAATTAAACCACAACTCACCCAAAGCCGGACACCTAGGAGTCACTGGCATGTATGCACGACTCATCGAACTGTATTATTGAAATGAGATGCACAAAACCGTCCCCCAGTACGTGGCCGCTTGCACTAAATGTGCCAAATTCTAAGCCTGCTCCAATAAACATCAAGCTTGTACGACCAGTCCAGCACAAAAACTACGTTTTGATACCACCAGTATCGACTTAGTGGGACCACTGCCTCCCCCATCCCGACATAACACTTTTATCCTCTCTGTGGAGGATGTAACGATGGAATTTGTTGAATTATTTTCCCTACAAGATGCCAAAGCTGAAAACATCTCCAAAACTCTCATCAACGAGATTTATTTACGTTTTGAAAAACCCCAGAGTGTGAGATGCGACAATAACTCACAGTTCCTGTCAACCATCATGCAATAGTCGTCTCACAGCTTTGGATTTGATCTTAAAAACATTGCCAATTATCATCCACAAGCGAATCCCGCGGAGAGGAAACATCGGGATTTAAAATCCAAACTTGCCATCACTCTCCACAAATTTAATCTTAAATGGGCGAAGCTCTCCCACCAGTTCGGTGGGCATTGAATTTGGCAAAGAATAAAAATTTCAGACAATCACCATGTTTTTCTTACCTTTGCTAGATCATTGCGATCACCACAAAATTCAATCTCTAATTTTCACAAAGCATGCTTCGACGCAAAATTTACGAAAACATCCATGACTGCATTCCTTTAAGACACCTCGTCTACCATGCTTGCTGTCATGGATAAGTTTGAGGATGCACAGGATGCTCGCTAAGAGGAAAATAACCAACAGGCCAACATCCCTGACTTCCAAGTGAGGGAGAAAATCTTGCTGAGAACAAAACTTTTGAGCTCAGCTGATAAAGGATTCTCAGCAAAAGTTGCTCCCAAACAAAATGGCCCATATGAGATCCATCGCATCGTAAGTCTGAACACATACGAGATCCATGATCCCACATGCAATATTTTCGTAGAAAAATGCAATGCGAAGGATATTTTTCGATTGAATTTTGAATCCGAGAATTGCACTAAGGATGCCCAACCAATTTTAAGAAAAAACAAACGTGGCCATCCCAAAAACAAGGAAACTGACTCCTTTAAGAATCAGGCCATCAAACCTACTTCGAGAGTCCCTAAAATGGCCGAACTTGCCCCAAGGCAAGATGAACAGTCGCATCTCAGTCTTCGAAGGACGCCTTCCGCCATCACTTGAGGCAGAAGACAAGTTTTCCAACACCTTCTTCTGGGACTCCTCAATCAGGTCATTGGCAATGAACAGGGAGACCTAGACAGATGGGTATCTAAAACAAAAGAGAAATTTTCCGAACACTCCTTCATCAACATGTTTAATTTGTGCCGACAATATGCTTATCATCAGGGAGTCTCCCTCCCTCGTGAGATAACGCATGTCTGCAGTGAACTCACGGTCACCCACTTCCATCAGATGAGTGTCCTCAACGAAGCGCATCCTTATTAGGCTAATTTCTGGCGGACAAACATCTTCAAATTAACCCAGGCGACTCAGATTTTCATTCTCAAAGGGATGCGACCTCATCGAATCCCAAAGTTTGAAAACATCCTGGACCTACAAATTTGCAACAATAGGTTCATTTGCACTGATAACGAGTTGGTGGCAAACTACATCAGCTTGTCCACCCCTATTGAGCAGATAAAAGAGCCGGTGCGGCCCTTCTTCAGCTCAGTGCTTTACTTGTGCTTAAGAAACTGCTCCACATCCAACAGTTCTACTACAAAAACGGTCGTTAAAAGGTCACTGTCACCACTTGTCTCAGTACTTACTAGTTTGCCAAGAACTCGTACTCTTTACATGTGCTGCGATTGTGCTGACTTTTGTGTCTCCAGATATCCTCAGTATACCATGTCACGCCGTTCAGCAGAGTCCAAGTTCCATCTCGACTCTACGATGGATGATTCAGACTCTGATGTCCCAAACTTTTCCAAATCGCCCATTCGTTCACTACGTTTTGACCAAATGCGAAAAGCTCAGGTGCGCATGGACTTTTCTGGTCAAGAATCCCTGGACTCCCGCATCGCCAGAGTCCTGCAGGAATCGGGTAAGGAGCTCTCGAGTGATCGAGATCAAGTTTCCGCTGGCCCTGTGGCCCCGCGCTGCTTATCGCCTCGGAAAGTCACGCCATCAGAGTCCGTCTTGTGATTCCCAGCCGAGCCCTGGATGTTCCTGTACTTTTCGGAGTTGTCACCTTCCCAGCTATGGAGGCGGCCATCTCGGCATCCTGCCATATGGAATTGGCCACACAGGGCTATAGCGCCCTGATCAGAGAATTAACCAATTCTGAGCCGGGCACACGCGTGCCCATGTCTTGTCTGCTCTTTGAGCAACATGACACAGCAGTGAACCAATGATGCTGCCACCTTCATCGAAGAGCACCATGCCATATTAGTGTCTAAGGATGCTCAAATTTGCAATCGGCTAATTGAGCTCAGCGCCTCTCGTAAGGCTTTCCAGTTTCTCCAAGCGTGGATCCGTTCGACAGTAACAACCAGATCATCGCCGAAGCAAGTCGCCACATCACGAGGGGACGCCAAAGTCTGGGCCCCAGTGGCTGTTAAATCTTGTTTTAGAGTATCAACTGTCCATTGACGAGAGGGGCCGCCGTTCTTACCCATCCCAATAATCAGCCACCGGACAACCTAAATCAACCCAGGGCTACCAGAGGTCGCCATCCCAAAGAATCTGCAGCCAGAGATCCAGATTCTCGTGCTCCACACCGTGTAGAGCGCTGACGCAGCCCACGTAAGAGGAAGTGATTTCATCATAGCCGGCATGCCTACCACTTTGTTACCTTTTTTGAATTTCGTGCATGCCTGCCTTTTCTTGCTATCTTTCTCTCCTAATTTTCTTAATTTTATGTTTTATTTTTATTTCGCTTGGCCATTTTTCTCTTCTCCCCTTCTCGAGATTTTAAACCTGGTACCTTTACGGTTCGAAATCTAGGGGGGGTTACGGGATAAATGCCCAGCTTTTCGAACATTTTTACGAATATTATTTTATTTTAATATTTCTTTTGGTTCCAAATTTCGGCTTTTTGTCCAAGTCTGGACAATTTCCGGGTTTTCTCAACGTGTTTTTGCCTTTAGGCCAAAATTAAGCTACCTCAAAAGGAAGCGAACCCTTCTTCTTGAGTTGACCTAAAACAAAATGTTAAGCTGAAGGCGACACGAAGCCAGGGAGTTTAAAATTTACTTGCCAGTCTGAGGCCTAAAGTGTTGACTTCAGGGTTTCGTCCCATCTGGTTTATTTCTTCCATATAAAAACTAAGCTACCAGGAATCAAAAATTGAATTGGATTTACTTGTGTAATGACCCTGAGCAGATAACTAAAAGAAAATAACTTATTTGCTTGGGAGATTATCCAATTCACCGATCGCAAAGGCACCGTAAAACTGAATTGACTGACTGACGGACAAACGTAAAATGGAAGAGTTGACACAAGCCACAGCTGGCCGGAAAGCCAGCACCGAGACCAAAACAAATTTCAGAAAACATCCGCACATTAGCACTCCCGTTTGACATTATCAACAAACAAGCATACAACATCAGGGCACCTGGATGACGTCATGCTGACAGCAGTGGCGCCGCCCTTTCAGTGACAAGGACAACTACTGCAACAGGAAGTGCCCTTATCTTAGGCCCCAGACCATGTAGGACCATGATGTTTGGTGTTGCCGGATTTGTAATGATGTTTTCTACCCAATGATGTTGGTTTGGTACAGATCAGACAAACACTGTCAAGCTTTGTCTTTTCCTGCAATAGTTGAGGGAAAGACCTTGGAATAACATCAGATGCTGACTCAAGTGGAGGCGCAAGCTATGTTGGTGGATGCGAAACGCGTGGTGACAAAACAAACTCATAACTTAAGCTGTTTTGACATTTGCTAAGTGCTTTTAGCAATTAAAAGTGGGAAACCTTTGGCCTTCTACCCCGCAACAGGATGTTTGTCCTGAAGCACAAGCCCATTAATTATCTCACTTGACAGCTAAAAACTGAAAATCATATCCTTAACATGGGAAACTATAAAATAAACAGGGCCTACACATTTGACCCAGATTCTTAAAAAAATAGTTGGAGGAGGGCTGATTAGTATAAAATGGCAACTAAAAACTGCCAAAAGAGAAGTCTGCCGGAGGACACCGATAAAGCTACATCCCAACAGGAAGATAAACTCCAGATTGGTGAGAGAAAACAATCTTTGATAACTTTAAAAGTAGATTGGTAAGCCAGCACCAAATTGATTAAGCTAGTTTCAAGGTATGGGTTGGAGGTCCCCATTTGCTTGGATAAGATAGCCATTTCTAGTAACAGTTAGGCTAGGAGTTGAATTTTGACGTGTTTTAAATTTTGACTTTATTTCTCTTTTACATTTTGATTTCATGTATAATGTTCTATGGTATGCTAATTAATTAAGATTGAGCTGCTCACTCACTTTGTCTGGATCCTCACTTTGAATGTGCTACCTCCCACAAACTTGGAGACTTGAGTTGTAAATTTTGTTGTTAGTTCCGGCTGAACCCCAGACACCTTTGAGGAGACCACACCATACCTTACCAGAACTATAGTTGTATGTCAGTCTACGGACCATAAAGTCATGGGTTATGACACCTGCAATATAATAAAATAAGAAAACGAAAATTAAAATTAAAACCATTGGTCAAACAATTTTTCGAATTATTCCACCAATGGAAACGTCAATAAAGGGCTTTTGCACAATTTCATTGGCTAAATTTTATTCTGAAAATTATTCAAAATTATCCGATATCTTTAGTATATAACACCCCTTTTAGTACACACTTTACACTGTCCTATATGTGCACTACCAGACAGGTGCCGTCTGTAGTGCTTAAACTCTGATTTTTCATCTGAAAGTCGCGTTTGTATCCAAGTATCAAAACTCTTGTGCACTTTGAAATTTTGAATTTTGTAGTCGCGTATTTAGCGTTTAAATTATTTCTGTTATCTCGAATAAAATTCTATCTTGGCCGATATATAGTCTGGACTCTCTACTATACTTTCAGCAAGAGAAATTTATCCCATCGCTTCACGCGCGTCCAGAGAACGCGTCCAAAAGTGGTGTCTCACGCCACTTTATCATTCGAAGTCTACTTCCAGCAGCCCCGCGGCATCTTGGGAAAGCGCCCCCTCAATCGGTGCTTCCCGCAATGCTTGGCTGCCATCCTTGTCTTCTCATAGAGAAAGCACTTGGGTAATTTAAATGAATTTTGGGAGAAAATATCTCCATCTTTACCTGCATTCCTTGAGACGCCACCATCACCCGTACATCGAAGTAACGGGCTTCGAATGTCTCTCTGCATCAAATTTTATAGACACTATTCAGGGTGTCACAGAGATTCGAGATCTTGCAATAAGGTAGTTATTTCTTGTGAGGGTAGACAACGTGTCGTTGATTATCTCCCTTCGCCTGTCAGGGTCAGAAGTAAGCAAAATTGCCTGCTTTAATAGTGCTTCAACCACATTTCTCTTAATGCTAAAGGGATGCTTGGAATGGAAATCTAAAGAATTTACGCAATTAGTAAGCTTGAGATACAACTCCATGGTGAGTACATTAAATTTCCTAACTACCTTTAATTAAGAAAAGGAATTCTATCATTAATTTCACATTTAATTGTGAAACGCAGTCTTAGGTGGTACCCATTGAGCAAACCGAGCAGCAATTCTACCCTATCCTGGTGTGTCAGTGAGAATACATCATCTACATATCTTAAATACATGAGTGTACAAGCCTCAATTCCATCTTTAAAAGTATCCTCAAGATCATCCATGACTAAATTTGCAATCATTGAGGAAATTGGGGTTCCCATTGCCATCTCAAACATTTGCCTATGCACCTTCTAATTTAAAAGCAAAAAACGTACTACCCAGGCATAGTTGCAAGCCTTCGAAGAAATCGTCCTTTGGTAAGGTGCCTTCTTTTCCAGCCCCCACTATATTATCCCAATGTTTGTCAATTACCGTCACTACCTTGTCTACTGGTATGTTAGTGTACAGAGCAGTGACGTCAAAATACACCATTAGGTGGTTTTCTTGCATTAGGAGTTTATTTTAATTTAAATTCAACTCAGTACCCCACAGTCAGCAATTTAATGCCATATGGTAGGGGGAGTCAAGCCCATTTTTAGGAGAAAGCTCCTACATAATTTGCGACTTAGTAATCGTTGTTTAACTGAACTTTAGTTGAATCTGGACTATCGTCCGGAGGATTATTCCAACGTCTAATTGCATTCAAAAAGAAAGACTAATAATAAGCATCCGTATTAGCACGGAGCTCAGTCAGGGGTTTAGAATGATTATGCCTACTTCTACAGTGATTGTTTGGCATGAAGATATGAGAGACAAGATGTGAATTAGAAGGTTGATTGAAACGTGTAAACAAGCCCATAGATAATTTTTCACGTCTCACCCTCAATGAGCCCTTCAAGTTTGTTCAAGATATTTTAAACAGTCTCGGAATGCCAGCCATTAGCGCAAACCCTTTTAACCGAAAAATGTCAATTTTTGTCTCAATGAATTATGCACTGTGTGCTAAAATCTAGTTTTGAAAAACGTTAAGTTATTAGATCAACATGAATTTGTTCAAACAACTTGTTCAGCATGGGGTGAAGTTTATTTGAGCAATATTTCATCAATACCTATTGTGAAATTAAAGCTATGGGTAAGAAACCAGACATGCCATTGGAGATGATGTAAATGGCTGTCGAATTGCAGCGAAATTGGTGCATTGTGGTATATCTATGCTCCGACTTGGATTGTTGCCGCAGGACAATATTCAATATCTTAAAAGAAGTTAAAAACAAAAAGCAAAATCAACCTGTTAAGCTGAGACCTGGAAAAAACGAAGCACATCAGGGGGCTGATAATCGAGATGGTGGAGGGATTCACCATCAGGATACAAGATGTTGGATGATTGCATCATTAATTCTGCCGAAATATCTTGATACATATTTATATTAATTTATATTGGCACAAAGTGCATCTTACCAATCCGTGAGACGATGTACAACCCCACACTATTGTTTCAGCTGGCCTCCATACAACGGGACGAATGCTTCTTGGTTGAATTCCTCACCTTTACTGTGCCAAACTTACTCCCCTTTGCCTATTGATACGTTGAAGTAACCCTCACGAGCTTTTTTCCCAAATGACTAGTTTCATTCTTTGGGCAAAATTAAGCAAAGGTTTCATGGGGTTGTATGTCATCTCACAGATTGGTAAGATGCACTTAATTTGTGACAAAATCAATTAATATGGATACACCTAGATGGCTGGCATCCCGAGACTGTTTAAAATATCTTGAACAAACTTGAAGGGCAGAAGAGAGAGATAACCAAGCTATGTTTTCATAATTTGTTGATTGCGCTTTGATCAGTCGTTTTAGTTTTGCACAGATTTGAAATTGGTGTTATGAATAAAAAGGATGAGTGCATTATTCATTGGGATTGGGCTGTACGTTATATACATGTATACATGCAGTATCTAAAATTAAATAATGCTTACTGTTAAGTAATTTCTCCTTAAGAAGCCCATTTAGCCTATTAATGAGGTATATTTTTACTGAGATACAAAATACCTGATGCATTTTATGATTCTACTCAGGTTTCCGTTGCCTTCGGCAAATCCTTTGTTTTTTATAGCTCACATCGTAAAACATTGGATTCAGCCTACTCAAATTTTAAAATAATTTAATATTGCACTCTAAATAAGTATTACAAACTGAAAGTAAAAGCAGTTTTGCTGCAACTGATAGTTTTTTTTTCTGGTGGGAGAATTATAATAATAAACTTGATAAGGTGCAATGTCAAATAATATAATCTGAGCGATTTAACTTTACAATCCTCTTATGGAGAATATTGAAATTTCACTTTTTTTCTAAGACGAAAGCTAACATTAATAAAAATCAAATATACAGAAAGTATGTAATTTTCGTACTTTATATGCAAATGGGCTTTGACGTCCCGTTAAACCGGCCTGTTATTTCCTACCTGAAATACGAAGCAGCAATTTTCCTCTTCAGAGTAGAAAATATTAAAATATTAATCCGTTTTTGCTAGCAGGCCCACCTGTTTTTTTGTTACCTAAAATAAAAAAGTAGAAGAGAAATATATTATATACGTTAATTCGTTACCAAAAATAAAGGCAAAATATAAATACACGCTCAATAAATCAACCTGAAAGGTTAAATGGAATAGGGAACTATGTGGCATTTCATACAACGTCCATTAAGACTGAATTAATGCACTTGTAGAGTTTATTTTTAGATAAGAAAAAAGAGAAAATGCACCATTTTTGACTCCGTTAAGAGAAGTGGATTTCTATTTTTGTAGCAAAGTTTATTTACAGAGAAATTGCATTAAGAAGCACTCGTTTAATATAAATTCCTGAAAGTACGAACTCTTTCCCAGTCCCCGTCTTAGGTTTTGACAAATAATAGGAATTTCTTCGTTAAAGACGAATTCCGAATTCGGATATTATACATTTTCGACATTTTCATTTTTTGGCAAATACAGGATTTTATGGATTTTTGGATTTGAAAGATTTAGCATTAAAAGGAACATGTGTATGATTTATCTTTTTGAACTTTGAAACAGTACATCTACATATACTTGTTTTAGCATTGCATGTACATATGTACATGTTTAGGACTTACTGTACTTAAGAATCAATTCAATTACAGTTTTCAAAGAAAATGAGTAGGGTTTCTTTGAATATATGACAGAATATGAAGCATGATACGTGTGTGTAAATGCCCTGGTATCTTCCATTTATGGAGCCCCACAGATATTTCTCCGACTAAATAAGCATGCAGGATCTGTCAAACTGACCAACGATTATAGCAGCGGCTGAGCCAGGACTAATCTCTGACGGGGAGAGGTCAGTGCATTAGTGCCTGGGCACTGCCAATCAGCTCTTTCTCATTGTTTACATTCGCCATCAGCTTTCCTCCACGCCCTCCTGCACGAGGTGTCTTTATAAGCCGCTGATGCATCCCGATCATGTCTTATCGTCACTGGCAAGCACGCCAACCTCGACCGACTTATCCATCTCTTTGGCCAAGGTTGAAGCTTTTCAAAAGCCTTTTATCATTCCGCTCATCCGTTACATTTCCCCGGGATGGCCGTCGTCGCCAGACTGGACACATGGGACTATGCCGTCGTGGGCATCCTTGTGTCCCTGTCGTCTCTGGTGGGCATCTACCATGCGTACAAGGCGCGCAAAGTGACCAACGTGAGCGCGTTCCTCATCAGCAGCTCCAGCATGGGCATCTTTCCGGTCATCCTGTCGGCCGTGGCCACCCAAGTGTCGGCCATCGGCATCCTGGGCGTCTCGGCCGAGGTGTACGTACACGGCGTCGTATTCGCCGGTGTGGCCCTCTCGGCCCTCCTCATCATCCCCATCGGCAACCATCTCTACCTGCCCGTCCTCAGCGACATGAAGACCAAGAGCATCTTCCAGGTAAATGCCGTCCATTTATAACGTCGTGGCTGCATGGTGTAGTCTTTAAAAGTCAACTTGCATCGAGAAATGATGCAAAGATTGGAGTGTATAGATAGTGCTTTTATCACATTTGCGAATGATGCATTTTCAGAAAGAAAATAATGTTTTTTCTAAATGTTGAGAATTGCAGGCCAGATGTGAATTTACCACTACCAATATTTTATTATGAACTACGTTTCGGCTCTAGGCCTTCATCAGGAGCTAGCTACATTAAAAGAGTATTAGTTAGCAGATGTCACATATTGTTTTAAATCCTATTGGCCTACATGTGATAGAATAAAATTTAAATTCGAATTTGAATTTAAATTTTATTCTATGCCCTTTATTTGAAAATTAATTTTCAAATAAAGGGCTAACAACAGTGGGGATGACAGGGGCAACTTCAGACGTACAAAAAGTTACTTCAAAACTTCAAACGTACAATAAATTATTTTAAAATAATCTCTCAGCTATTTTAATTTCAGAACAATGAAAGACCTATCCTATCCTATTACATGATGTGTATCAAAGTCATTAATTAGCCTTGTCAACCCCCATTGTTAGCCATTTATTTGCAAATTCCAACTTAAATTTAGATTCTGCATGTCTATCATGATGTTTGTTACGTCAATAGGATTTTAAAACAATATGCAATATAAATTATTGGTATTAATAATGCATAACATTAACCCACCACTTGAAGATGAAGAACCTTTTTTAGTTTAGTCAAACCCCGACTCGTGCACATTTCTGTTACATAATTTCCTTTTATGGCCACTATTCCACTATCAGGATAATTAGGCGCATTTATAAAAATAATCACAGTAAATTATTTTTTCTAAATTGGCAATGCGTTAGGGTGAGTGTGCAAATTTATGATTGTTGGGGGTCAAAGGATGCTGATTTTAAGGGATTAAATATCAAGTTAGGATGTTAAACCATGCAATTAACGGTCAAGGTCCAAATGTATTCTCTCTTTCTTATTTGTATCTTGTTTGACAGTGCTATACAGTAGCACTACCTTGTCAAAGATAAACTTTGGCTCTTACAGTAAACATCGTTATCGGAAGAGCTACATGTAGGGGCCTACATAATATGTATCATGCAAATGTTAATTTATCTAAGTCACAAAATAATGTTATTTTTAATCATTCATATACATGGGATCTGTATTTTGAACTCCTTTCTAAGATCGTGGATATACAGTCCATTGTACATGCATGGTATCCATTTACATGTACACAGTATAATCACTATAATGTCTTTTAATTTCTAAAATATGTTCATTCTCGCCAATGTACATACACGTGTAATTAGCGAAAATTCAATTAATGATCGATGAGGATATTCAACGGAGGAATAATTAATCCTCTTCAAGAAATCATGACGGGGGGAAATCAAAAACACAAAAGTTAAATTTGACCAGTTTTAATCAGAAAATTAGATTTTGAACACTCTACTTTCATTATCATATATTGTAGTTTGCTTCTACCAAGTCAAGTTTCTGAACCCGCATGGTGCGAACAAGAAGTGCCTACCGGCGCTGTCAGTCTATTTTAATTCCAAAAATACCAGCTAATTACGTGCTTTGATTCCATAATTTCAAGTACCTGGAGCTGAGGTTCAACCGCACCACCAGGAGTGGCGCTGCCGTTATTGACATCCTGTGCAGGGTAAGCGAAGCTCATGGCTGTATTTGATGCACATGTAACTGAGGAGATTCAGAGTGGGTTGAGTGGTGTCTTGCAGAATACTGATTGACCAATAGATAGCACTGAAAACCGGCAGGCTATTACACTTAGTTAGGTATATCCAGGATCTCGCAATTTTCAGAGAAAATAGCAAAAGCGCTACACATTGCAGTGATACCAGATCATCACGTAATGTGCCTATTGTGCCTATAATTTGTAATTATCGCTGACATTTTATTTCGCCGTTTTCCACTTTTTTTAACAAATCTTTTTAGTTATTTATTTTTTAAATCTTTGCTAAAAATTTTCATTTCTTGCAATTTTGTGAACCATTTCTAACCATCATAAAAACGATTTTCAACAATCTACCCAAGTCTTAAACAAGTTTTCGAAAAATGGTTCGTGTTTTAAAAAAATGTCGTTTCTTGGAAAAAGTGATTTTAGCAGCAATTTTCCTTTTATTTTCCTCTAGTAACATATTTCATTTCCGAGAAATTCGTGTAACTCTTGCCCCTGACCAAACGTGCTTTGCATGGATTAGCAGACAGATAATGTTTATGACAAGAATACTAGCAGTCATGCTTGTCAATTATAATTAAATCTTATACATGTATATGTACATGAAAAAGCAGTTAAAACATGTCAAGGACTTAAGGGACCATTTCACTTAACCTAGGAAATAATGCGCTGAGGATAAATTCGTTGGCCAACTTTCCCCATTTTTTTCTGTTTCTCAATTTCATTTTATTGTCGAAATGATCACTCTACTCACGTAGCATATTTTCTGCGTGACGTACGATAAGCAGATTGAATATTAATATTCTGTTTATTATGTCACAGATAAATCAGAATTTATATACACGTGATGCACATGTACAGTGTTAAATGAAGATGATACGTGTATATTAAAATCATAGCAGATTTAAGCAATTATGGGAAATCCGCTTAATGGCAATTGCACCCTGAATTGCCTCACATTTTACAAATTAATTGTTCGTTTCATGAAATGTCCTGATTTGGCATATGCTACCATTTGTATGTTTTCAGCTTTTCACAACGGCAGTATCACTGTACGCACCAGCAGTTGCTCTAAATCAAGGTGAGTACATTCCAGAAACAGTAAAACGTACTGTCAAATTGGCTTCATGTTAATACACCAATTAAAGAATTAAGTCTTAAATATTTTTTCTGAGCAACTTTTTCCAGCTCAGCTTTCGAATGATCAATTAATTGCGAATTATTTATCAAACAGTAACTGGAATTCATTTATGGTCATCAGTGTTGATAATCGGCTGCCTTTGCATCTGTTACACATCACTGGTAAGTGCATGTATTAGTACGTACTGTATAGCCTACAGTAGATGTTTGGAAATTTTTAAAATATGTTTTTCGGATTTTTTTTAAACTTTTAAAGATGTTCGTTTTAAAATGTTGAATGGAATTTTTATTTATTCTTAATGCAAATTTCTTAAATGCCATTTTTTTAATTTAAAATTTATCAATACTGTATATCAATCAAAAAAAATCGTTATTTGTTTTAGAACTTGCTATATTTTCGGTGTAAATTCATCAACTTTAAAATGAATTTTAAAAGTTGTGCTTTTCTTGTGTCCTTTTACGAAAACAGAGTTTTTACAATAGCCCCCTTTTCCCAAAATCTATAAAAACTCTGTTTTCATCGTTGACTTGTTTATACTGTAGATCAAAAAGTAACCTAGCACCAGAACAAACCCTGCGCACTAACAGTTTTAGGACATTTGCTCAATAAATGGCTGTCTCGGGAAGAAAAGATGTATTTTTCTAGTAAACTCGTTGCTACAATTTGTGTTTGCAAAACCGAATTTTAACAAACAGTCTTTTGCAATCTATACGCAATTTTACAATGTAAACTAAGCAATGATAAGACAAACATTATTTTTAGGGAGGAATCAAAGCCGTGATTTGGGCTGATGTGGGACAACTTTTTGTCATGGTCGTAGTGTTGACCATCATTCTCATCAAAGGCACCTTTGATATGGGTGGAGTCAATGAAGTTTGGCGTATTAGTGAAGAAGGCGGCAGATTAAATTTTATGGCGTAAGATATGAAATAACTGTAGATAAGGACTTACCAAGTACAAAAATGTCACAGTCAGTACATTTATTTGCATAATTGATGTTTTTTAAAAAAGCGAATGAATATCACTTTGTAATCGATAAATTTATGCAAGAGGAAAAAGTTAATTTGGTATGGAAAAATGTAGTAATATCAAAAATCAAATTGAGTCTCCTTCTATTCTAGGAGCCAAGACTCGTACTATACGCCATGGACCACCCTAATCGGCTGCATTTTCAATTTTCTGAGTATACTCTTATGCAACCAGATGTTTGTGCAGAGATACCTGTCGAAAGGCACTTTAAAAAGTGCGCAGTTGTAAGTAAGCTGTAAAAAGATTTTTACATGTACATGTATACAGAATACTGTAGCTGTTCAACATAATTAGAAATATTTGCATTAGTAAGAATGTACAAAGTAAATCCTCTAATTATTTTGGGCCATGTAGATTTTCACACCAGAATTGCATGATATTCAGATCGACCCAGATAAAAGAATAACATGTTTAAGGTTAAAAAAAAATCTAAAAATAGCATGTTACATGCGACCCACTAACGTTGCATTATGTCAGGTTACTTGACATGAATTTCAATTTTTATGACATCAACATACATGTAATTAATGTATGGTTTTACAATCTGTAATACAACAACCCTATTTTTAGATCATTCACCGGTTGCTGCATCGGTTTCAGCATCTGTTTGCTCTTCAACAGCATGAGTGGCCTTCTAATGTACGCTGGTTACCACCAGTGCGATCCTTTGCTAAGTGGTCAGGTGACTTCGAGAGACCAGGTGAGCATTATAACACAGATCACGTTGCATGCTGCCAAACAACAGCAAAACAACTTGCATTTTCTTGGAAATAACATAATGCGCCGTTATAATTTAATTAACGAACAACAGTATCGCTGGGGAAAACATGTCGCTAGCTTTATGTAAACTGTTAAAAACATTCTCATCAGCCATTTTGATTTTCCAAATCGCAGTTTTTAATGTAACGAACCATTTTGAGATAAAAAGGAACACTCAAACAGATACTTTTTGAATCGCACTTTAGCGGTGGTAATTAAGTCGCTTGTGCGAAATCGACTTGCAAAAACATGCAACACAAGTTTGTATATGGAAAAAGCGATGCTATAGTTCAACAGTGTTTGAAGAACAAAATATAGGCTATATATTACAATTTAGCGGCATAAAATAACTTGGTCTCAAGGAATCTGCGTTCTTTTATAGATAATGGCCATCTTTTCCATGGAAACTCTATCGTTTATGCCAGGATTGCGAGGTGTATTTGTTGCCGCAATGCTTTGCGCCACGTTGAGGTTAGTTTTGTTATTTGACAGCATTGACACTTCATTTTTACTTGCTCAAACTAATACTTTTTTTTGTAATTGTAGTACCCTTTCGTCCCTACTGAACGCCATGGTTGTCGTGACAATAGAAGATTTCATTCGTCCGCTCAACTCGAATATTTCCGAGCTCAAAATAATGCGTTTGTCAAAAATTTTCGGTAAATGCATGTACATTTATATTAACAAAATCTAAAAAAAACTTATTTTCACAATAAATTTATTGTATTTGTGCTTATACACTGTATAGGCAATAATACGTGTTATACACGTCAGTTGCCAAATATATAAAGGCCATTTTTCTCTTAAAAAAATAATGAGCCATTCCCTCAGAAAACTTTTCACTCTTTTTAAAAAATGAAAACTTGGCACAATTCATTTTTAGTCTAAAAATAAAAACAATGCATTCAAATAAAAATTTTGTTAATACAAATTTAAATAAAAAAAGGATGAGCATGTTTCCCCAAGCAGAAATACCTGAAACGCTATCAGTATTGGAATTTCTTCAACATAAAATATTAACATATACCACGTTACTCAGCCATTGTTAGTACTTGTTATATCACATGACAACTCTGTCATTAGTTATCATGGCAGTAAAGAGGATAAAAAGTTAAACGTGTTACGCTTATTGTTTGTCTGAACATCTTCGCTCATACCCAACGATTGTTGATGATTTCTATTGATCAACAGGCTATATTTAAAATTCATCCATCAACTTATTCATAATTTTTACTTTCGGTATTTTTCCAGTTGTAATTTATGGAATCCTGTCCATTGGATTGGTGGCTATCGCCCAACGTGTTCCAGGAATCGTACAAGTAAGTTTAAGTGAATGTTTTAGTACTTTTAGAACTCATGAAATAACCAGAGTCCACATAGGAAAGTTAACTATCGATAAGTAAAATTCAGAAAATTTCGTAATTAACAATCAGTATCTAAAAATAATGAAGAATAGCCCATACTGGCAAAAACTTCAGAAGATTCTCTTGTTCTAACAAGCTGGACAAGTGTATTTTACGACTCATAGCCAACTCAATGTTATTAATTGACTGAAAAACACAACGTTAATTTTTCCATTTTTCAGGCCATTTTCAGCTTTCAGGGGACATTAATAGGACCACTTTTGGGCGTATTCACAGCCGGGATGCTATTTCCCTGGACGAATGCGCTGGTATTAGAAATGAACAGCATTCTCGCAGATATAATTCTGCTCTCTTTTTACAATTCTCAAATTAAAGTCATCCCAATAGCTAAAACTTTCTAATTTCTATCGAAAACAGGGAGTAATCACTGGGTATGTAGTTGCTGTGGGTCTGACGGCCTGGCCAACGATAGGAATCATGCTGACTAAACCCAAAGTATCTCATCTACCCTACTCAACAGCCGGGTGCAACTCAAGTTGGAAAAGTTTGGAAAGCAATGCATCGTTTATCCCAACGTTTCACGTAGATCTAGCATCAAACAGCACTGACAGCCATTTTGAGTAAGTCTTTTGCGGAAATTTCACTCTACAAATACCTTATTTTTTCCAGATTTGCGTAGAATTAGTTTTTGTTTGATATTGTTCTCAATAGATGAACAATATCAGATATCAGTTCAGCTTTATTGGAGTTGACAGATGTTGTTTCAAAGTAGTCTAAATTGAAAAGAGGCTTCATATTAATGTTGTTTTTATTGTAGGGAACCATTTGCACTGTATACCTTTTCACCATTATGGTATTTCAGCTGGAGCTGCGGTACCGTGATTATCGTCGGTTTACTGGTTAGCCTGATAAGTGGTGAGCCATCATAATATCTATTTCAGATTTTTTTTCCCCAAGTTTGGCTAATGATTGTCTACCAGCTCATGTTTTATTTCGAAAATGCAAAATCCATCAAGAAACAATCTTCAAGAATTCATTTTTAGTAAACTAATTTTTGACTGAAGGCATTTTCTTTGCCTCAATATTTTATTCAGTTTTATCAATTTACTGAAAAAATTACATTTTTACAAGTTTAACGCATTTACAAAGCCTTGAATGAAACATGAAAGTTTAATATTTAGGTCCAGAAAACCCAGACAGCGTGAATCCTAAACTTCTGTTTCGATTTGTGCGAAGAATGATTATAAAGCTCCCCAGAAAATTCAGAATACTACTGGGATTTTCAGAGGATAAAACTCAACATCTTCATAAATGGGATTTCAACCTGGTAAGATCTTCTTTCGTTGAAATGTAAGGGTTTATTAGTAAAGTTTTTAATAGTAACCATTTCCTTCGTAATTAAGGAAAAAGAAATGATGATACCTTTGCAAAACAACAACGCAAATTCATCGCTGACACGACTGTGATATTTCATATTCCTCGCAGATGTTCATCGAGTTAAGTGTGCGGGCACACTAACAATATTCAATGCCCTCGAGGAGGATTTTTAAATCAGGTTCAATACAGCCTTATAGTTGGGTATATGCATAGTGCCGTCATGTACAAATAAATTTGAACAAGAATCAGCCGCATGGTTTCCATGATCCATCAATACGAAGTATTTTTCCTCCAGTTCACGATACGCGAGCAATGTACAGTATAGTCATAAATAAAACTGTAGAAAATGAAGAGTTGATACAAAATCACATAAGCTGAAATTCGATGGCTCAAAGTAACGAATTTCCATTATGTACCGTATGAAACACGTTATTAGAAACTGATAGTGCAACGTCCTCCAAGTTTTTCTGTATTCGTAGACATACAAAAAAACCAGGGAAACCGAAATGAACCTTTTGACTAATTATCATACGGCTTCATATTTATCAACGTCAACGTGAACTATAATTTATGAACTTGATTTACAAGTAAAAAAAAAACCCATTGAATGATAATTTTTCTTCATTCCTAGGGTAATGGCATTGCATACTTTATGCGGCGCTAGAGGTTATTTTCATACCAAAACACGCTTGTAATTGTGATCATTACACAGATGGCCAAATTCACGACTGATTTTCGAGGCATTATTGCGTCACGTAGAATTTTATACATATGCATGTACATGTATTTTTTTTGTCAAACTGTGAAACTTGTGAAACGATGTGAAAATTACTTTTATCAATCCACTGTCATCCGCAATGAGAGATTTCGTCCGATAGATATCATCTGTGTTTTGTTAATTTTTATTGTAATTCATGTATTGAAATAAAATATTATTGCCATATGAAGGTTAATAGTGAGCATACATGTGCAGTACATTTTATTTGGCCATGGGCCGATTCAAAACACGCACGGATTTATATTTATCACTAAAATATGTAAAACGCGCTCCAATGTCCACATGTCTCTAGGTATAGGGGAGCGAGGGGTAATGGGGCCATGCCTGTTTTAGAAAATACCGCTTGAACTAGGGTTAATTTGATAGTGGTGTTCCTTAATAGTGGTCTATATGGACATATAAATCACATGACAATTAGATTCAAACAGGCATAAGGAAGGAGTTGGTAGCATTTTTTTTTGTTTTTTCCACTTTTCTTCTAACCAAAAAGGATTCAATTTATGGTAAGTAATGATGCGTTTTAATAAGCTTGTGTAACATTTTTATAATTCCAGTATAGGGTATAGTCTGGACTACTACATCATTTAACGAAATTCAATTATTTCGAATAATTGGGGAGAAATAATTGTTTTCTTGATACGTTCAATTTGGGGTAATCAGACCTATAGCCCAATTACCAATATAGAAAAAAAAATTGCCATTTTTTCTGAAATTTTTTGTTTACTTTTTTAATATGCTGTAGCCTACCTTGTCTTTAGGTAAAACACAAATTAAACATGAATATATTTCTACTTCTTCGCTAAAGATGAGGCGAATATATAACCGAAAAACCAAAAAAATCATCTTGGAGCAAAGAAAATTTTCAGTTTCATTAATGCCGTTGGTTATAATTGTTTTCATGTTTTTGTAAAATATTTGAAAATAATATAGCCGTTTTAAACTGTAAAATTTACGAGTTACTCTTCTTGGATAATGAGAC
>JAQGBX010002329.1:0-20862 GCA_034698745.1 Megaphyllum sjaelandicum | reverse complement strand
TATACAGAGAATTTTTATGCAGGAAATGTATACTAGAAAAAACAATACACTAAAAAGTGGTCAACATAAACAGGTGGCCACCATTCAAAGGTGGTCACTTTTCCAGGTTGCACTGTATATTCATTCATAGAATTTCTTTAAACTCCAAATGCCACTGGCAAGCAATTATACCGATGGATTTCCATTTAATATTTGGAACCTTACATAACTATATCCCTTTCCTACCACTAAAATTTCGAAAAATTTACCTGATCTACACGAGCTTGAACTAGAAGAAATTTGCATACCCATCAGCCTTTTTTCCTTTTCTTGCTTCCGCCTCTCCAGATATTCCGGCGCCGAGTGCTGCTTCTTGGAGGCACTACCACGTTCGGCCAAAACCTCATCTGTGCCAAAACAAAAACCGAGTTTATTACCATAGTCTCGAATTTGATTACACAAAGAGGTATCATAAGTCGCGGATTCAATTTTGCATGAAGGTCTGCTAATCATAACTAGGGTAAACTCACCTTCTGGCCTGTTTTGGCCAAGCTGCATGACTAGTTCTCGGGCGTGGGATGGAATATCCACATTGTAGTTCTCCAGGATCACTCGCTTCAGTTGCAACGTCCACTCTCGCTTTTGCTCAAGATTCCGAGCCTGAATTAAAGGAGGGGAAAACGTTTACATTAAAAAATGATAACACGATGATAAATACAAGGAGAAAATTTGGCCCTAAAGGCAAGCTTTCAACGAATTCAAAAGGGTTCCAAACCATTCAGAACCACATATTTAATTGCAACCGTTTTTATTTAGTTCAATCATAGTATATATTTGGATTTAAAACTTACAAAATAAAGTTCATTTTTCCTGCAGCGGCATTCTTATAAGTTTCTTTTTCAAAATTTAACCAATTTATGCAAAAATCTAAATTTGTATCTGACAGGTACAGCGTGAGCAGTGTCGTATGAAAAGGAGGCACGAGCAACGGAGTGTGGGGTTGGAGAAAAATAACACCTAATAATGCAATTTCAGGGTTCCTCTAGAAATTTCATTTTCAACTTCCCTGACTTTCCAGGTTTTAAAAAAATGTCCTTGACTTTTAAATGACAATGTGAAACATTGACATATTTTCCAAAATTGACACTGGAAAATATTTTTTTTAAATTTACTAACGAGAATTTTTAAAATTAACATTATTTTTTTTTTAAATTAAAAAAATGCAGGAAAATTTTTGAAAATAGGAAAATTTTGTATTCACAAAATGTTGAAATTTGTGTTCGGAAAAAGTGGGAAATTTCGCAATTTTGACCTTGGAAGACGTGGAAAATTGCTGCTTGGAAAACCTATAGAATTTCGATAATTTGTACACGGAAAACGTAGACAATTTTGCTAATTTGTACACCGAAAACGTGGAAATTTTTTTTATAAATTTGTACTAGGAAAACGTGGAAAAATTTTGCAAATCTGTACTCCGAAAATGTGGAACATTTTTTGCAAATTTTTACACGGAAAATGGGCTCTAAGCTAACCTTGTAGAAGTATTAATTTTGGATTGCCATGACTGCGTTTAATTTCCCTGACTTTTTCAAAATAAACCATTCTTCCCTGACTTTAACAAGTCATTTTCAAGTTCCCCGACTTTTCCAGGTTTTCCATGTCTGAGGAAACCCTGAATTATATGTCCAATTGTGTCCGTTTATTTGTCCAATTATATCTCGATTCTAAAAAAATGCCCGATTCTAAAGTTAAATTATGACCATGTCATCATTCCTTAAATTCTGATGATGGCATCAGGATTTACTAAATTACTACTTTATGCAGCTCCAGATGTAGTTCTACGTTTAAAAAAATGGCAGAATAGCACAGCTATTCTCATGAGGACTTTTTCTTCTCCGTGTAATGTGTATTGTACGTATATTAGAAATATTTTTTTTTCAAAATTACACAAATTTCTGCAAAAATTCCCAAGAGTTTCAAAAGACTCGATCAAGATTGGCACAAAAAAGACGCTGCTTTAGAGAGAGAGCATTAGCAAGTTCATAAGGTAAAACCTCATTACATCCAACAATATAACACCTCACAATATAACAGGCCCGCCACAAGGTGATTTAGATGCAGAAGATGGCTCTAAAATTCCTGGACAGCAAGATTCACTAACCTAGTTAGTAATCGTCCCCCTCAAGTGTGAAAAGGAGGTAAAACAAGCAGGTTTTTGGCAGCAAATCGGTGGTTCGGCTCTTCGGCAGGCACCCGAGCTGCCATGAAGGGTTGAGATGATAAGCAGCACCCGAAGCCAACAATTGGGCACGAAAACTAGGTATGTGCCCCGACAGCTCTGGGGCTGGAGCCATGCAAATTGCAATCACCCTGTACGGGTCAATTTGTCATGATTAAGCCAATTATTTCGAAAGGTATCTTATCGGTTCGCCTGCTGGTGATTGACCTCCGATACTCCGTTGCTACCAGGTATTTGACCTTTTCTTTTTCAGAGCTTCGGCAAAAAAGTGTCAGACTGCAATCTTATCTTCGTTTTCTACGAGTTAATTTCCTGAAGGTTTTTTTTTGCAGCACGAAGAGCCGGCAAATATTTGCTTACCGAAATACCAGAAGTGATTTTGGAATCAGGTTCCAACAGGTCGGGCCAACATAAAATTTGAAATATTCGAGCAAAAAAATCATCCTGCTAGGACATAAGTTGAGAATAATTTGTCTGCCGCCTGATTTCGTTGTCTGTCCCACCCTCAGGCAACCTGCAGAGGCGCCAGCAAAGCGATTTTAGAGAAATGTGGCCCAAATTACACAATGGTGGATTTCTGGACAAATACGATCGTGGAAGAACGTCGAGAGATGGAAGGATTCCTAAATCCAGCCCTTGCTACACCCTGGTAATTTCTTTTTAAGTAATAGAGTAATAGATACTTTCTTTTTTAATGATTGAGAATGTGCAACGACCTTGAACCACCGGCATGATGACCTGAAAATCTTAAATTTTAAAGAATCTAAATAGGCATCCGGAGGTATCCAAAGAGAGCATGATCTAGGAAGCCTCCAAACTAGAGAGCATGAGCTAGGAAGCCTCCAAACTAGAGAGCATGAGCTAGGAAGCCTCCAAACTAGAGAGCATGAGCTAGGAACCCAAAAAAAGAGACCATGAACTAGGAAGCCTACAACGAAGTCATGAACTAGGATGCCTCGGAAGAGACCATGAACCAGGAAGCTTTCAAAAAGACCATGAACTAGGAAGCTTTCAAAAAGACTATGAACTAGGAAATTTAAAAAAAAAAATTGGAAGCTTCCAAAAAGATCATGAACTAGGATGCTTCCAAGAAGACAATGAACTTTGGCCATCATTTTGGTGAATTCATTGATATTTTTGCTTCAGATGATCAATAGAGCCAAAGAACATTGTAGAATGTATAATATCCAATAAATATCAAAGGTCTTTTGAATGTCTGTGGATAGAATGTTGCGAACAGCGAACTAACAGTGTGTAGCCTGGACTAATAGGAAAGAAAATGTAATCTATGCAGGACAATAGGGGACTATGGAGGATCCATATAAAACCAATTACAAGGGTTTTGAAGGGGCCTGGAAGGCATCGGATTCATTGAATATATTCACACCAACTCTTTAAGCATACACAAAGATTCAGGAGAGATAACCTTGAAGATCTTAAGAATCCTCAAACAATGAACACATGCTGAACTCATTGATGATGAGAAATAATTTTAATAAATTTTAAGGACCATGGGGTTGAAAGTTGGGATATATTTTGTCTGTTTGGATAACATATTACAAAATCGCCCTAGGCGTGTTATAGGGAAAAAAGGGCATTAAAGAAATTTGTTAATTTGCCGTTTCTTTTAAGGATGTGACATACATGAATTTTAATTCGTACTTACTTGGAGCGTATACTGCACTCTGGGATTGTCAAATGGGATGACATGGAAACACAATGGCTCGCCTGAAATGCTCTCAATCAGCATCAAATTTGAGCACTGAAATAAAAAAAAATGTTTTTGATGTGATGGTCATTTTCATTTTGGTTCAACTTGAAGTGCATTGCAAGACAACCAAACTCGCCATTATATGTGTCTTGTAACCCAGGCTGCTGTCCTCCTTCTTTTTGGCAATGAGGAGCATTTTGTCGAAAAGGAACACGTGCCGCACTGCTTTGGCACCATAGACACGGAAGGTGCCTTCCGCTATGAGCTCGCCATATGTGGTGAGGTCTTCGCCCTGCAAAAGGGAGAGTTCGATAGTTATACAAGAAAATTAAACTTCAGGCAGAAAGAATGTTCTTTTTTTAGACCTCGTTAACAAAATTATGCAAAACCTTTGCTCTATGGGCAAGACAAGATGACAAGATGGGTTTGAACATTATGCGACATACTGTTGACTGTCTAATAACCAGCTTTAACAGAGTTATGGAAGAAATTTCATATTCAAATCCCCCCGACTTTTCCGGGTTCGTCAACAAATTTCTACGACCAATGCCAATGTCAAAATTGACAAATGCCAATGTTATTCACAATTTGGCAAAATTGGCACACGGCAATATCCAATATTTAAAAAAAAATTTTAATTTTACAAATTTGTATTGGAAATATGTTGAAAAATTTGAAAATTCGTCTTCGGAAACTGCAGAAAAGTTTGCAATTTGGCCTCGGAAATTGTTAAAAATTTGGCACGTTTGTTCTCTGTAATTTTTGCAAATCTTGCAAATTTGTTCTTTGTAATTTTTGTAAATCTTGCAAATTTGTTCTCTGTAATTTTTGTAAATCTTGCAAATTTGTTCTCTGTAATTTTTGTAAATCTTGCAAATTTTTTCTCAAAAATTGTTGAAAATTTTGGAAATTTATTCTGGGAATATTTCAAAAGTGATAATCATGTAGAAGCTTAAGTTTGGATTGTGACAACATTACTACGTTGAATTTCTCTGATTATACAAAATAAGTCATTCTTCCCTGACTTTTACAGGTCTTGAAATTAAGCAATAACCAAAACGATTAAAAGTATTCCTACATTTTATGAGCTAAAGGTCTTTTTTTTTTAATTGCAACTTCTTCAAACATTGAATGTACAACCTTCAACAACCTTGAAAGATGGGCACAAAAAACCTCATCCCATCAAAAAAAGCCTGGTCACGCATATGGCTTAGCATATTAAGTATATGCTATTTAATAGGCTAAGTCTCATTCTTGAAAATGGAATCCTTTTAGATTCCAAGATCTCAAGATCGAATTTCTGTTGAACGTGATTTTCTAAATTACTTAAGGTTGTTGAGATCCTCGTTCATGACGTTCATGTAGATTGTCACTCATGTCTTAAACGTGCATTTAAGTTGAAAAAACAGAGTGAATCGTTCGCCCATAATTAGTTTTCGAACTTTCTTCCCACATCCACATTTCAATTTAAGAGTATGTTATACTGATGGACTAGACTCACCTCCCATCCATACAGCAAGCTCTGGATCTCTTGCACCCTAATGGCATGCTCGTGCTTCCTTTTCATGTTGTTGATGTGATGGGCGATTCCTGTCATCGTTGCCAAGGCGTTGACCACGTCCTCATAACCGGCTTTCTCTTTGTCGTAGTGCTTGACCATGCTCTGAAGGAAGCAAGGGTTATTGTCTTAGGGAGGAAGGCAATTAACCAGGGCGGTGTCAAAATTCTCTGGAATATTCTTGGTAAGCTTTTGGGTCAAGCCCTGGTAGTTACCTGCAGCAGAAGATGGTATTTCAATATCCTTTGGACAGGTTTCAAGAGGTAGGAACCCAGAGGCAACATGTGACTGAGGGCGGACTGCCGTTCCTAGATGGGAAGAGGAAAAAAATTATATTTATTAGCAGTTTTGAGAAATATTCCAGACATCACATTAGGTTGTTTTTATGAAATATATCCATTCTTAAAAAGTACATGGATTTACGAATCCATATACATGTACTATTAAATATCATGGTGTCACTTAAAGTTCATCACCTCTGCCAGATCATTTTTTTAAATCTTATGAATTTCAGCAGGGAGTTTCTGGTCAGCTATCCAGACATTCTTTGGTCAGATTTTACTATAGACTTTAGTGGTCAGCCTTAGATAAAGTCTCTAATAAAGTCTGACCAAAGTCACAATTATTCAATGTTTAATACACTGGGATTCGGTAAGAATAATCCTGAATCCTGCATTATAGCATGCTGGACTCAGCAAGGCTCAGATTGAGTAAGATTTTAGATCCTTGATTAAGTTCTTAAAAGGCTTTGATATTTCCCTATATTTCAAGATTTATGAATGTCGTCAAATTTTATGATTTCAAAATTTAAGTATTCAATGCCCAGGACCTTTCAAATTCTTTGCTTTAGAATTTTTGCAAATGCCTCTGAACTTTGACAATGTTCGGAAAACTAAGATGTTGACTGAGGATTTTGTTAATTAAGCTATTTTTAATGACGTTATAGCATAATTTATCGATATAACTTCTTTTAAATAGATAAATCGAATCATCAAAAAGAATGTAATTAGACGCCATAAAATTCCTAAAAAAGGTCATTGTAAAACAACGTCCTCAGCCAATACTTCCCAAAGGCACGTTTATTGCCGACTGAGGCTTGTTTCTCTTCAGCTGTTATCAACGGGCAGAATTCTTTCAAGGTTTTGCCTGGGTCATTGGCATCAACGCATAACTAGTCTATTCGTTTCGTTTCAATTTTGGAACAGCAAAATTAGTTAAGGAAATACTGTATCGTGTAGTTGTAGTTCCTGTAGAGGTAATGGTAATGTTTGTTTTCTCCGGAACTTACTGCACACGGTAATGTTAACTTTTTTTTTTTTGGAACTGGACATTGCAATGTTCGTCACTTCTGGAAATGAGCATATTCTCAAGCCTAACATACTGTGAAAGTTCGTTTGATAGTCCAATCTGGACCTGTTCATATACTTCTTGTACTGTATGTCTGCCCATTCTGAATTTGGGCTTGCAAATAGTTTCTCCATGGGCTGCTGGACATCGTCTAGAACTGTGCCGCTGGAAAAGGATTTTTCCGATTGGAGAAAAGTTCCAATGCAAGAATTGGATGAAAATTTTCAATAGAAGAAGATGGATGAATATTGCTGGAACTAAACGTCATGTAACTTCCATCATGAGAAGCCGTTCCTTCGATGCAAACAAACTATCCCCATGTCCATTGAACTGGGCTGGTTTGCAGAACCATGTATATGGGACTGTTACTTGATGTAGGCTACATGTAAAGATTCCTCCGGAATTATGAGCATGGAAGTACCGATATTTTATTGTTTTGGATTATTTCTGGAAGTTGCACAAAAGTTCATTTCTGCCACGGAAAACCATAGAGCCATTGAGTCTAGAGGAAACCATAGACTCTTCCAGGTTTCACATTTTTAATATAAACATGTACATGTAAATTGGTTTAAAACAAGCATTGAGATTATGCTTATTTAGCTAAAAACTGGTTGTGCCAGGTGATAATGCTGCACTTTGATCCATCCTACAACGTTTATTGTGTGTCAAGGACGCCTGGACCTTCGCTCAAATAGGAGTAAGGTTATCTGCACCGTTTCATAACCAGTTCCAAGACCAATAACTACATCAGATTTTCACTCCTGCCGCCGAATAGTTCTGTAAAAGATCTTCGACAGGGTTCCCTCAGAAATTTCATTTTCAACTTCTCTTACTTTTCCAGGTTTTAAAAAAATTTCACTGACCAAAGATAATGTCAAGAATTGACAAATTTTCCAAAATCAACGCAGTAAAATATTTTTTAAATTTAAAAAATGTAAAAAAAAAACCTGCATGTAGGTTTTTTGAAAATCTGACAATTTTGTATTCGGAACATGTAGAAAGTTTTACAAATTTGTAATTGGAAAACTGGGGAAATTTGCAAATTTGGCCTCCAAAAACGTGGAAAATTTTGCACTTTTGTCCTTGAAAAACGTGGAAAATATTTACAATTTTGTCCTCGAAAAACGTTGAACATTTATTTTGCACTATTGTCATCGGAAAACGTGAAAAATTTTGCAATTTTGTCGTCGGAAAACGTGGAAATTTTTTTGCTTTTTTTGTCCTCGGAATACGTGGAAAATTTTTGATTATTTTGTACTCGGTAAATGTGGAAAAATTTGCAAATTTGTATTCGGAAAACGTGGAGAATTTTGCAAATTTGTCCTCAGAAACTACGGAAGAATTTTGCAAATTTGTAGTGGGAAAATGCAAAAATGTTTCCAAATTGGCCCCGACTATGTTTAATTTTCCTGACTTTTTCAAAAAAAAAGTTATTCTTCCCTGACTTTTCCAGGTCATTTTCAAGTTCCCTGACGTTTCCAGGTCATTTTCAAGTTCCCTGACTTTTCCAGGTTTTCCAGGTCTGGGGGAACCCTGCTCGAACCATGCACCAGGGGGTTCTCAAGTAAACTGGCATTGGTCACTAGGATTGATCACTGCGAGGATTGCTAGTTCAAAGAGGCAGGTTATCTAAATACTGAGACGTTAATAAGACATTACCTTGAAAACTTCGGCTGTTTCTTCCCTCCTCATCAGGTCGGTTAAAACGGAAACTGTCCTAGAAGGCAAAAAGCCAAAATGAATGAATTAAAGATGACAATAAAGACCTCGGTCGTTCGCGTGCGTCACTCTTGGCCTGTCTTAAAAAGTGCAGTGCGCTCGGTGGCGTTTTTATTTTCGTACTTTTTTTTTGTAAATCTAGGAAGCTGAACAGGCCATATTTTTAGGTTTCTCAAGGAGACCATATTTTTATCACGATTAAGGGAAAAAAGACAATTTCTTAGTTCTTGTTTTGAAGGCGTGCACACGGGTATCCTTGACGCCAACTCATTATTTTTAAAAGAGCTGCTTAATCTAATTTGGGAATTCCTCGATTTTAAGTTGAATTTGTCGCGATACCGTGGCTTCCTGATGTCATGGGTGGAGCTGTGTTGATAAATGCTTTGCAAGTAATGGGAAAAACAATGATTTATGAATCTTGCGGCGACCATCTTGAAAAAGGGCGCACTTTTCCATGGGTTTTTAAACAAACTTCCTTGACCAATGACGTTGTCAAAATTGAAACATGCAAATTGCTTAGATTAACCACGATTTGGAAAAATCTACACGCGACAATATTCAATGAGCATTTTTTTTTAAGTTCTACAAAATTAGCATGAAAATACTTTTTTTTTACAAATTTGTATTCGGAAAACGTTACAAAGTTTTGCAAATTTTTCCTCGGAATCTGTTGAAAATGTGGAAAATTCCCCCCTCGGAAACAAGATTGCAAACAAAAACAGTTGACAATTTTGCATTTCTTCTCGGAAATTATTGATAATTACGCAACTTGTCTTCGGAAACTGTTGAAAATTTTGCAAATTTGTCCTCGGAAACTGTTGAAAATTGTGCAAATTTGCACTTGCAAACCATGGAAAATTTTAAAAAGCTTGCAAATGGACCATATGAGCTAATCACGTTGGATCAAGCTAATCACAATTTATTTTGGATTGTGACAACATCCCAACTTTCCCTGACTTTTTCCAAGATAAGTCTTTATTCCCGACATTTCCAACTTCCGTGACTTTTCATGGTTTTCCAGGTCTGGGGAAATATTGGTTTATTGCCTGGAAATTATGTCTCTGGTCGAGGCGGCCATCTTGAAAAATATGGATTTTTAAAACTCGTCCAAAACACAAATAATGAGTTTCACTGGCGGTTCTCAGCCAGTATACTAGCTATTTGTCGAATTCTTGACAAGACTCAGATTTTTTACAAGAAATTCTTTTAGAATGCATTTTAGATGATTCTTATTATCAAATAAGAATTTGCATTACCGATAGCGGAAATTGACGCCCTTATGCTAATAACTCAAGATGGCCGATCATTTTTTTGGTGTTTAATCATTATTTTAATAATAAAATTGTTATACTTCAACCCTCATTTTGACTAGGTCGTCTGATGAGATGACCTTTGCGGTCATGCACGAGGAAATCTTAATGATTTTTTTTTGTTAAAATGATGTGCAAATTTTTAAAAAGAATTAAAAAAGTTGACCGCGATTTATTACTTTTCTGCTGCGTCCGCTTGGGGCGTGCTCCAAATCTTAATAACAACACGCAATTTCTTGCATAAAATATAATTTCATCGCTGGATTTTTAATTATTTTTTCAGGATTATTAATTTGCAGTTAACAACAAAATTGACGGATTTATGAATTCCGGGCGGTGTATGACAGTAGCCACCGGCAGCCATTTTTTAAAAAATGGATCAGGCGGAGCAACTTGAGGATTTTGATGGAAAAACACCTCCTTTTTCCGGGATTATTAATAAGCAATTAATATCAAAGTTGAGGGATTTATGACTGTCAGTATTTCCATGTGACAGGGGCCAGTCGACCATCAAAGATGGCGTCTACTGAACCAGTCGATGTTGGGTGCAGAACATCGGATATGCCACATTTTGCCAAAAACCTTATATAGCGAAGTCTTTAAATGGGAGAATGGAATGGATGAGCACATTTTCGACATACCTAACTTTGCCAAGTAAAAATGTTGCAAAAACTGGTCACAGTAGCTTTGCTTTCATTGTGAAAAATGCAATTGTTCTTGGCAGGCGCCAGAGGAATATTATCGAGCTACTAGGTCATTTGCATAACTGCAAAGGGTTAAGTGTAGACCCGGCATTGGCACCCGAAGCCCACATTCTTGGCACTGTTTTGCTTCCCAAAAGAATTGTAAGTTTTAGGTTTACGCTATACAATGTAAAAAGTAAACCGATACATGCACAGTTTTTGACTAAGTTATAACTGAAGTTAACATTATTACATTAACGCGGCATATAAATTGTATACACAATCGTAATACCCAGTAAATGTTTGTTGGAAAATTTGTATTTTTTTTTCTATTTTGGATAATAATTATTATTTATTTATTTATTTTTTTGCAAATTGAGATTGTTTATCTCTTTTTTTTTAGGAAAATTTGGGTTTTTCTTTTCTTTTTTGAAAAATTTGGATTTTTCATTTTTTTCATTTTTTTTTTTTTTGGAAATTTGAGTTTTCCTATTTCTTTTTTTTTTTTTTTTTCGAAATTTAGATTTTTTTTTTTTGGAAAATTTGGATATTTTTTTATGTTTTGGAAAATTTGGGATCTTTCTTTTCCTTTTCGGAAAAATGGGACGTTTTCTTTTCTGGAAATTGAGGTTATTCTTCTTTTTTGGAAAATTGAGGTTTTCTTTTCTTTTTTGGAAAATTTGGATTTTTCTTTTTTAATTTTGGTAAATATGGATTTTCCTTTTTGCAAAATTTGAATTTTATTTTTTAAAATTAGGACACTTTTGAAAAAAAATGAATTGTTTGGGGGCTTTCTTTAATGTAGACATAAAATGAAAAAAAATCTATAATCTCCTCTGCAAATTTAAAAAAAAATGTGAAATGTTTCTTGTAATGTTTTCAGCACTTGGGCTACAATGTACGTGTTTTGCAAATTTAAATAGAGAAATTTTTTGAAAAGTTTGCCCTGAGCCAATTCGTAGAAACATTAATTTTCGATCGTGACAACATGACAAAGTTGAATTCCCCGGACTATTTCCAAATCAGTCATTCTTCCCTGACTTTTCCAGACCTTTCCAAATTCCCTGACCGTTTCAGGTCTGGGGGCACCCCGGAAAACCGACAATTTTTGAGTTGCGTCACTTTCAAGCCATATCATTTCATCACTGACTCAGAACTCACCAAGGGTGATAGGGTTAATAAAGTTAGCGTGACATGCCAGTGCTGCCACAATAATTGGACAAATTGCAAGCCTGTTTTTGTGGAAGAAAAGCCAACTCCGCGCCACGTGGTTAATTAACGACCTCGAGTCTGACCTCTGAACCCGGACGCATGAAAGGAGGCACTGGGAATTAATTGACAAACCTGGGATAATTGGTGCAGTATTGCGTGTAGATGGCAAATCCCTCGTTATGCTTGACGAACGTCTGCGCAACTGATACCGGGTTGAGTGAGCAGTGTTCCAACTCTTGAAGGAAACTCCTGAAACGATAGGGGAAAAAAGCGTGAGATTCTTGTCTGCTTTCCCTCCGCCATGAGTGGCAGTTGGGACAGCCAATTAGTAGCCCAGTCCCGGTCGGGCTTGACCTGTCCTGGTTCGTGCCCGCGAATATCAATCGAATGTGAAAGTTGAATTGCTCGTAAAGAATGGAAACGGAAGATACCGTGCACGTACAATCAAACAGCAACCAAGGCTGAACATTAACATTATGTATAAAAAAAGAAAAAAAAATAGACATAATTCGCATGGTTGCAGTCGATGTGACTTGGATTTCATGACCATACATGAAAGCAGTATAATTTCATTTTTTAGGCATGCATTCATGCTTAGTTTTCAAGGTTTTTAGCGGGTTTTTTTTGTTCAGCAGAGCTGCGTGCGCCATCTAACGGTTGGACGTATTCTCTGAAAGTTAGGAAATGTTTACCGAGGCACCCCCCTTCAAAGGGCATGCTACTTTTCAGATTCCGATTCAGAATGGGAAATGTTTTAGGGTTCCCACAGAAATTTCAAAATCAAGTTCCTCGACTTTTTCAGTTGTTTAAATCATTTTCCCCGACCAATGATTATGACAATAATATCAAAATTGACATACAATGTATATCAATGTTTTCCACGATTTTGCAAAATCGACTCAAAACTTAGATTAAATATTTTTTCAAGATTTTGACAATTTTGAAAAAAAGAAATTAAATTCTATAAAATTAACATGAAAAAATGGAGAAAGTTTTCCAAATTTGTACTAGGAAAAAGTTTTAAATTTTGACAATCTGTCCTCCGAAACTTGAAAATTTGGTATATCTGTCCTTGGAAACTTGAAAATTTTGCAACTTGGTCCACAGAAACTGCTAAATATTTGGCAGATTTGTACTGGGAAAATTTTAAAAAGTTTGCAAATGGGTCAATCTTCCCTGACTTTTTGAAAATAATTCAATTTTCCCTGATTTATTGAAAATAATTCAATCTTCCCTGACTTTTTGAAAATAATTCAATCTTCCCTGACTTTTTGAAAATAGTCAATCTTCCCTGACTTTTTGAAAATAAGTCAATCTTCTCTGACTTTTTTAAAATAAGTCAATCTTCCCTGACATTTTTAAAATAAGTCATCTTCCCTGACTTTTTGAAAATAAGTCAATCTCCCCTGACTCTTTGAAATTAAGTCAATCTCCCCTGACTCTTTGAAAATAAATCAATCTTTCCTGACTTTTTTTAAAATAAGTCAATTTTCTTTGACTTTTCCAGGTCTGTTTTTTTCCTGAAGAAACTGTTTCGCAGTACCTGCATGTTTCTTTGGTCTGTACACAAGACATAAGATGGCGCTTTAATCTCCAGGCCAGTGCAGGACCATGCACCAATGGAAGCGCAGCGGCATAGTCCTTCTTTAAAATCATCTAAATGGACCTTGAAAATCTGGCCAAAATAGCACAGATGCTTCGAAGACAAAATACTACATGCATGTACTGTATGTAGGTCGAAAATATTGCCGAGAATAATCCGATATTAATTTCTCCACCCGCCTCAGATGGATGTTTGGAACAATGACAATTAATATTTAATGACGGTAGTTTCGGTAATGACGACCGTAAATTGCAACATGACAGCGGAGACGCAATACGGACAATTTTTTGGCACTGCTCTTCAAAATCTGAGAGGACAAGAGTGTGGTTAATGGCGCACGACCACGACAACACGACCTCGTTGTTTTTTTTTAGAACAAGAGATTTTTAGATGGTGAACCACATCACAAGACAGCCGTCAAATTCAGGGTTTTCTGTTTACAGAATTGAAAAACTATAATGCAATTTCCTCAACAATTTTTACATGGACATTTTTGGTTTTTTAGTATCAGCAGTTGCAGAACTTGAAATTGCATCGACCTGGCGGCGATATACGTATCAACACCATCAAAATGCAGAAGAACTGCATAACCTTTCAAGTTGAACTTTTGCAATTTTTCACCAAAACCACCTGCGTTTGTGATGAACGTTTATTGCATTAGCATAATATTACGTTGTATTGTTGAACTTCCACGTACCATCACTGAAACGATGATAGCGATAGATTGATAGGTTGTCTTTAGGGAATTGGATATCACCCTGCAGAAACAATGAGATATGAATTGAAAATTGGAACACAGTTGTTAGTTCCCCCAGAAATTTGATGTTCAACTTCCCTGACTTTTCCGGGTTTTAAAAGTAAACAGATTATCCTGGCTATTGACAATGTAAAAATGGAATTAAATGTATGTCAATGTTATCCACAATTCTGCAAAATCGACTCAGGACAATATTCAACATTTTGCAAAAGTTTATTTTAAAAAATTTGTTTTTCTTGAATTTGAAAAATTCATATTTAAAATAAGTGACTTGAAAATATCAAAAAGTTTGTAAATACGTCCTCGGAATCTGCTGAAAATGTTGCAAATTTATCACCTGAATTTGGTGGAAAATGGTGCAAATTTATCATCTGAATTTGGTGGAAAATGCTGCCAATTTATCATCTGAATTTGGTGGAAAATGCTGCCAATTTATCATCTGAATTTGGTGGAAAATGTTGCAAATTTGTCCTGTGAAATTTATGGAAATTTTTGTAAATTTGCCCTCTGAAATTGGTGGAAAATTTTGCGAATATGTACTGGCAAAATTTTAAAAATGTTGCAAATGCTCCCTGAGCTAACCACGTGGAACATTAATTTTGTATTGTGAGAACATTAACAGGTTGAATTTTCCTGACTTTTAAAAATAACTCATTCTTCCATGACTTTTCCAGACATTTTCAAGTACCCTGACTTTTCCAAGTTTTCCAGGTCTAGGGGAACCGTGGAACACGTCTTTTTAACAATCTTCGATCATTGCATCACCGACAATATCAAACTCGTAAAAACATTAAACCATCAACCCATTCCACCCTATTCTTTGACATTTATTTTTTGCGAATTGGCCGAAACTTAAATAATGTTTAAAAAAATAACGTCCCTGCACCATTTTATGCAAACTTTCAATCTAAGACTTTTGCCTTTCATTTTCACTGCACAAACTGAGTTGTTCGAGAAGAATTACACAAAAACAAAAAAAAACGATTAGAGAAAATTTGTAAATTTGTCATTTTTTTAAAAAAAAAAATGAAATTTTGATTTTGTCATGATTTCATTTAATTGCGCTGAATTTCCGATCACACTTGGAACAGCTACTGTAGGTATAATTTCCTGACACAGTAAGCTCTACCCTTGTAGCCTGAATAGCTGGCCTTCTCTTCCTAGGCCATAAATAACACCTTATAGGAGCGGTTTTTATTTTCGGATAATTCTGAAAACAGGACGCCATTTTTTCGCCGAAACCAAAAACCCTATAAACCCATAAAATGCTCTTAAGTGGGTCCCAATTAACATTTAAAACTCGGATTCATCGAGAGAAAAAAAACAAAAACATTCTTAAAATTGCCACCAAAGTGTACCAGCACTCGTTATCAACATTCTTTCTCGTTTTATGGACTTTAGAGCATTTTTTGCCCTTCTGAAATAAAAATAAAAAATAAGGAAACTAGACAGTTACAATTTACCTGTTAAACCTATAAATATCTTCAATGTTTCCGAATAAATTGGCCACACTTTCCTGACTAATTTTGACTTGGAGACATCCACTTTTTAGGCGACTTAAATAGCCCTGCAAAATAAGAAGAAAAAAATGTAAACATTAGCATTTGGGTTGATACAGGCAAATTAAATCAATGGTCTGAGTACAGTAAAATACGATTTTAATTGCAATAGATTCCGCCAAAACCCATGGCCATCTATCGCGCATTTCGCGCAATATATTGCAGGGATATAAAAATAATAATGACTCCTACAGGGTTAATTCCCCTGGAAATTTCATATTCAATTTCCCTGATCTTTCCAGGTTTTATAAACAAATATCCCTGACCAACGACAAAATTGACAATTGGTCAATGTTATGCATTATTTTGCAAAATATCACATGCCAACTTTTCAATATTTAGCAAAATTTACTACTGTCAAAAATTTTTTAACATTGGAAAATTTGACAAAATAAGGATGAAAACTTTTCGAAAATTTGTTCTCGATCAATTTTTAAATTTTTGCAAATCGAAACTTGCAGTCGAAAACTTTGCAAATTTGTCCTCTGAAATTGTTGAAAATTTACTGGGAAAATTTTACAAAGATTGCATGCACTTGGGCCCCGAGCTAACCACGTAGAAGCATTAAATTTGGATTGTGACCACATTAATACGATGAATTTCCCTGACTTGCAAAATAAGTCATTCTTCCCCGACTTTTCCAGACATTTTCAAGTTCCCTGGCTTGTCCAGGTTTTCCTGGTCTGGGGGAACCCTATCCTATTAATCTGCGATTCCCTGTCTTCTATTTGGGTTAAACGAGTTTAGAACTGCAGCGCCATCTATGATGCAACATGCAGTATTTTATCTCATTTTATTGACTTTAGCAGGTCATGGCAGCAATTTAAATATTTTGAAAACTTTTAGTCCTCAAATATTCTCTATATTAACTTAAATTATTTGTCCAGAGAGAACTGGAAATAGCAGAATTAAACATTTAATTATCTACGACTTTCTAATTGCACAATTCTGCACTGGATTATGTTAAAGATCTGATAAACTAATTTCTATATTCAATGGACGTCATCTTCAAGTGGTAGGTACACTCATTATAATGATCTAGACACTTCTCTTTTTCCACTGCCAAAATTTATTAAATTAATTACTCAAAATAACTTAACTAATAAAATTTGGTAGTTAAAAAAACTAAGTATTTGGATCAAAATAATTTCTAGTTACGCAGATGCTATTGATCAAAAATGAAAAAAGCCGCACCAAAGTCGAAATACAGTAAGTTTAACCGGTTTTTGGGGCATACGACTATAAATTGGTCAGTGGCAAAGGAACAAATTTCAAAACATGTTTGTTTCACAGATATTTTTACAATGTACTTCAAAGGTAATATGTTCCACATTGCTTTTTGCGAACACGTTCGGACACGTTTCCAACATCTTTGCGAAACATGTTCGGGCTGTAGTTTCAAGCATTTTCTAACTTGATTGCAAAACAAGTCCGGACACGTTTCTAGCCTTCTTGAAAAAAAACATGTTCGGACACGTTTGTAGAATTTTTGAAAAACATGTTCGGACACGTTTGTAGCATTTTTGAAAAACATGTTCGGACACGTTTCTAGCATTTTTGAAAAGCATGTTCGGACTCGTTTCTATCATTTTTGAAAAACATGTTGGACACGTTTCTAGCATTTTTGCAAAACATGTTCAGAAACATTTCTAGCATTTTTGAAAAAACATGTTCGGACACGTTTCCAGCATTTTTGAAAAACATGTTCCGACACGTTCTAGCATTTTTGAAAAACACGTCTTGACACGTTCTAGCATTTTTGAAAAACACGTTCGGACAAGTTTCTAGCATTTTTGAAAAACACGTTCGAACACGTTTCCAGCATTTTTTTTGCATGAAATAAAACGTTCTAGCATTTTTGAAAAAACACGTTCGAACACGTTTCCAGGATTTTCTTGCATGGAATAAAACGTTCTAGATTTTTTTGAAAATCACGTTCTTACACTTTTCTAGCATTTTTTGCAAAACACGTTCGAAAACATTTCTAGCATTTTTTTGCAAAACATGATCAAAAACATTTCTAGCATTTTTTGCAAAACATGATCAAAAACATTTCTAGCATTTTTGCAAAACATGTTCGAAAACGTTTCTAGCATTTTTGCAAAACATGGTCGGACACGTTTCTAGCATTTTGAAAAACATGGTCGGCCAGTACGTTTCTAGCATTTTTGAAAAAGATGTTCCGTCACGTTTCTCGCATTTCACAGTAGTGCATTTCAGTATATTGAGAGTACAGGGGATCAAGAGAAAGTAAAATGGCAATAAAAATTAGAACCAAAAAAACTAAATAAATAGCAGCAGCTGTCTCGGTCCTAAATTCGGGCAAGCATGCATCAGGCAAAATGAGGGGGAAGAAATGTTGTGACAAGAGATTTATTACAGGAGTAAGTTAATTAAGTTTTATTTGGATTAATGGCACGTGTTACTGACGTCCGCCAAAAGTCGAAGAAAAGTGTGGTCGCAGCGGGACTGCTGGACTGGTCAGCGGTGCCTAAGGTAAAACGAAACCAGCTTATTGGTCAGATTAATTTGGTCTGACAATTTTATCCTCACAATATACAGGTGAAACGTACAAATGGCGTGATGTGTTGCCTGCTTATTGCTGAATTGATGTCATATTATGACGTCATTTAATATCCGAAAATCATCAATTTTTATAAAATTGTAACAAATATATTATCAAAAGTCGGACAAAAACAGGACTTCAGCCATCTATACCCCACGACAATGGAGTCCTTTTCAGTTTTTAGTGCGCATGCGCGAAAGACGCTGAGCCACCTAGTGACGAAAAATGCAGAACTTAAAAATGGGCCAATTCCGCCAATGGATGGCGCCACTGAAAACCGAAAAGGGCCATTTATATGAATGGTTGGCGCTGCAACTTTAATTGGAGAATTCCCCGTTGTAACGTACATTTAACAAAAAAAATGGTCTAAAGTTCGGTTTAAACTCAACGTAACTGAATACTCGGGAGCTCGAAAATGCATTCGTTTTAGCCGACAATGCGTAATATCCGAACACGTAATTCGTCTTAAAACGAAGAAATTAACATTATTCGTCCATATCCCAGGAGGTCGAGGCACATAAGAATATTAAGCACGTCTCGAGGTGGTTTAACGTTTGTTCGGAATACGGAATCCTTTTATAGCGATCTTCAAGGAACCGAAAGAATTTGATCGTTATATCCGGAAATCGTTAAACCCGAATTAAAAAAGTGTGACCCAATAAGTAGGCTATGTACATTCTATACAAACATACAGTACATGAATATGCATGACATTTTAATAATGTAATGTTCATTATTAACGTTCAAAAGTAAATGTACATAAAAATGTTAAACATTTTTAATTTGGTGAAAAATGGTCCGTAATTACCGTAAAGAACACATGATCAGAGACCCCCGAGCGTGGGAAACTTCATCACATCCCCCTTCATCGTTATAGTCGATCCCATTTAGCATTGAACCTACCAAAAAACCCCATCGCTAAATGCAGATTATTGTTATAACCGGCATCGCAATACCCGGGAAATTTTACATACTCCTATGGGAAACCAAACTTCCTTTGCTTTTTACATCGTAATATCCAACCTATCGTTCTATCCGGCATTTTTATAATTAGATTCTACTGTTCCAGCTTGTTTGAACAAAAATTAAACAACATTGTGATCCCGCCATATGACGTCATTTGGATTTTTTTTTTAGGTTTCTGGATAAGCGTGCGCCACGTCAAATTGGGGGATGTAACAAGTTGTGTCTTGCTGGTTCAAACACGCCATTAACTTTGTTTTACATCGTCCATATGTTTCCTAATTTCGGAGTAGAAAGAGTTGGCCTCACGTTAAGCACGTTGATGTGGGTGTTCTGGACGGAAATCAGCGCCACTTGCGCGGTTGCACTTTACATGTGTAAGAATTTTTCACCTCTTCCATACTTGTTGGTACATGTACTCCAAAGATGGTTTACACACCCCTTTTTTCCGCATTTGTGTATTTGTATTTTTAATCCCGTCCGGTCCCGATCTCTCATCCCGTCTGCGTACACTCAATTCTGGGGGTGAAAGACCTCTTCCGCAATCGCCGAAACACATTTTGGCGGCCATCTTGCCCCCTTTCCATCAGGAATTCCTCCTACCAGGACCATCCCCGATGGAAACTGGGTGTAGATTCCCCTTTTCGAGGACGCTTCAAAATGTTTATTTGGAGTTTGTAAGCCTGCTTCCGCATTTGGAAATGCTCAATTAATGCTTACGGGAAAATCTAAAGCTACATGTACGTCCACACTGGACGAAGCATAAGAGGAACTTTTTGTTGCCAATTGCTGCCATTGGTTTAAATCAATTATTTTACATAAAATTTTGCAATCCTCAAGGGTTGAAAACGTTGCAAATTTCTCCTCGGAAACTGCTAAAACTGTTGCAAATTTCTCCTTGGAAACTGCTGAAAATTTCTCTTTGGAAACTGCTGAAAATTTCTCCTTGGAAACTGCTGAAAATTTCTCCTTGGAAACTCTTGAAAATGTTGCAAATTTCTCCTTGGAAACTGCTGAAACTGTTGCAAATTTCTCCATGGAAACTGTTTCGAATTTCTCCTCGGAAACTGTTTCAAATTTCTCCTCGGAAACTGTTTCAAATTTCTCCTCGGAAACTGTTGAAAATTTCTCCTCGGAAACTGTTGAAAATTTCTCCTCGGAAACTGTTGAAAATTTCTCCTTGAAAGCTGTTGAAAATGTTGCAAATTTCTCTTTGGATACTGTTGAAAATGTTGCAAACTTCTCCCAGGAAACTGTTGAAAATGTTGCAAATTTCTTGTTGAAAATGTTGCAAATTTCTTCTGGAAACTGTTGAAAATGTTGCAAATTTCTTCTTGGAAACTGTTGAAAATGTTGCAAATTTCTTCTTGGAAACTGTTGAAAATGTTGCAAATTTCTTCTTGGAAACTATTGAAAATGTTGCAAATATCTCCTTGAAAACTGTTGAAAATTTTGAAAATTTCTCCTTGAAAACTGTTGAAAATTTTGCAAATTTCTCCTTGAAAACTGTTGAAAATTTCTCCTCGGAAACTGTTGAAAATTTCTCCTTGAAAGCTGTTGAAAATGTTGCAAATTTCTTTTTGGATACTGTTGAAAATGTTGCAAACTTCTCCCAGGAAACTGTTGAAAATGTTGCAAATTTCTTGTTGAAAATGT
>JAQGBX010002328.1:0-20864 GCA_034698745.1 Megaphyllum sjaelandicum | reverse complement strand
CCTTGTTTAAATCGCGTTCTAAGCTGCCGCGTGGCTTTTTCCCGCCTTTTCTTACCAGCATGACGTTTCCATACTTTGGCCACCAGGCGCCGCCACATGTTACGCGCACATGCGCAGAACGATCTGATATAGACTCCATTGGTATGTTTCAAGATAATGGCGCATTCAAATCATCAATCTGGTGTGCGCCTGTGTAGGCTACAAGGTGAGGAATAATTCTGTTAAATCGGCACTATTGCAGGAAGCAGGCGCAACAAGACTTAACAGTCTTATGCCGCACTTTGTAACCTACACCGGTGCGCACCAGATTGACGATTGGAATGCGCCATAACTTTCCTCGTGTATGACCGCCTTAATGTCCGAAACATTTCAGTAAAACATGTATAACATAGTATAATATCTTTTAGGGCCGTTTGCACCAACAAAGGTAAAAACCTGGGGTCAAAATTTGCCTCCAGGTTGACCTCCGGGTTAAATGTTTGTGTTGCACCAATTAACTCACAATGTATTTCATCGGGCCCCCAGGGTTACGAAACCCAGGTTTAACCTTCTAAAACCAAAATGGAACACAGAAATGGAACTAAATTTGAAAAATCCTGCCAGATAGCGCACGCAGGCCTCCACGTGCATGCGCAATTCCATAGCTTGTTCAGATTCATCCTTAGTGTCCCCCATGTTGGTTTTCCTAATACCTCCCCCCCAGCAACACGACTCTGATAATACAAACAAGAATAACATGACTACATGATCCAGAGAGTCGCATACAAACTACCTTCTTGTTATCTGATTAACCAATAATATAGCAATTCTTAGCAGCAGGCTTAGTAAGACATGGAGCTGCATACTGCAAATGTGAGACAAACAATGTACTCTTCAGAAATACCTGGATTTTAATATATGAGAGCAATATGTGCCCTCCAATGTCCCTAAAAGGATGTATTTCATTACGTATAAGAGATGGCAGAGATGACCTCCATGAGAAATAGCAATGCTAGTTTATCCCATGGGGACATCCTTAAAATGGCCCCTCTCTACCCCGAGGCCCAGAACGGCAGGCACTAGCTCACCCCTATAGTAGGTTAATTAATACGCTTAATTACTATTTCCCCCTTTTTAATGTTTGAATTATGGGAATTTTTGCCATAACTTAGGGAGAACAATCCATAATAAATTCAATCTGTTTGCTGAAGGTATGCATAAACTTCTGACTTGAACCTTCCAAGCTGTCTTGGAACTTTAAAGTGTATATTTATTATAATTATACACCGAAGAATTGAATGCTTCTTTGGCCCATTTGTGTGCGTCTAAAAGGTACTTGCAACATCTCCCAAGCACAAGCTCTAGTATTATGACTATGCATCACTGTGTCATACAGTGATGCATACAGTGAATCCAAAGTTGTCTTGGATGCAGCACTCCAGCCCTCTATACAATAAATTAAGTGGGGGTAAACAAAAGCAAAATGCAATGAAAATTTAAATGCTTTCTTATTCTCATAAATATGCCTATAAAAGGCAGTATTCGTTTTTTAATGTTATTAATGTGTGCCTTCCAATTCATGATCTCGTCTAAAAGTACGCCCAAGTATTTGTCTAACCGACACAAAAACTTTAATAACAATGAACTTTGTTTTACAGGAAAAATGGCCGAGGAAAAACGTCTCGACAAGCAGGGAACAACGGTTCGCGTGTACAAGTGTTTGCTGAGGCTAGCATATAGTTTGCCTTCAATTGGATTGGTGTCCTCCTTTTATACACTCAGGAATGGATTACTGGCAGGTGCCTTACGGTAAGTTAACCTCCTTTTGTGCTTCCTTCTGGCATCCGGGTTGCTGGTTTATTCCATGGATCCGGTTTGACACTGTCAGCTTTTCTTTGTCCGGTTGATGTCCACTGCACGTGGCTTCCTTGTTGGTTATAACTCCCCGCCCCCAAATTCTGGATGGCATTACCGGGTAGCATTTCTGAAATTAAAAAGAAACATAGGAGACATGTGTTTGATGTGCTGAGGGTGCCGCCACATCGAGACACAAAGTGGCTTACAGTTTACAGATCTTTGTTCGCCACTCTGTCTGACACGATCGGATTGACCGCTGTTTCCAGCCCGGTGATACGGCATGTAGGATGGAAAGTGGGCTTCATCCTCCGGCAAACGGGAATAACATAAGCTCCGACCCAATTGTTCACGCAGTCATCCCATTTTTTTTGGCTTCATCACGCAATAGAAGCAGGCTTTTATTGGAATTGGAGGTTGTTCATGGTCGCTTTCACCGGTATCGTCGGCGTCTGGTCCAAAAACTGTCCTCTAGTTGTGTGTGATTGTTAAGTACTAGGTATGCCGGTTCGTGGTCTTCCATGCTGATCCGTGTGGATGCGTCCAAGCGTTCCAACAGGATCGGGGTTACTACCGTCATCGGTTCAGTCTGTGTGGTTATGGAAACCAGCCTGGTATATAGCCGCGGTGGACGTTGACAGACCGCTTCGTTGTATCGCAGGAAACGTGCGCTGATTCCAAAGTTATAGGCACGCGCCTCATCTCTGCTAACTTGAAGAGAATGACGTTCTTCCAGAGTGGTATGCAACGCCTGGACTAGGATAGGTACGCTCACTGACTCGGATTCCATTGTTGGGTTAACTGTCATTATGTACTGGGTGTGAGCGATTGCTTCCATCAATGGACCGGCGTGTTGGGCCATCTTTGATAAGTCGTGAAACACGGGTTTACGTCGCAACCGAACGGTATCGCCAGGGCGAGTCGTTGTCGCCGGTACCCGCGGGGTAACTTCACGTGTGTCTCGAGACTCTTCTTCGCCTAGGCACAACACCTCCTCGTAAGACAAAGTCCTGTCGTGGAGTGGTGTGCGCGCTGATTGAGGCCATCTCTTGTAATGTAGCATGTCTGCTGGTAGACAGACGGCATATCGGTATTTGGCCGTGTCAGCGGATATTCGGACGCGGTCCTATTCGGGAGTTCCCTGTTGACGGCGATGCGAAAGGTACCACTAATTGATTTTGAAGTATCTTAAAAAAATTAAATTCAGAATCTTTAATAACAAATCCCGTCGTGTTTGTACGCGTTAAGCTAATAAACACGTCTTTACGAATGTATCACGAATCTAGCAGACCCAACTGCATGTAGCTATACCCACGTGACAGGTGTAAATAATAACTAAAATGCAGCCAACTTCGGAGTATTTTCTTCCCAAATGCTGATAGGGGATTCGTGCTATGCTATGCGAAGAATGTCTTTTTGTGCAGTCTGCTAATCCCGAGCTTTCCATCGGTTTGAAGTAAACCCCGAAGGATGAATAAACCGCGGAAAAAAAGCTCGTTTTTTATTTTCTTTACTGATATACGAGAGTATAATCTCTTTAATTATGAGAGCCGACAAATCTTTTCCTTTAGCGATATTAATTTGGGGCTCGTGAAAGATTTATTTTCTTCTGGGAATAAGCATTAGAGCGCAGTTTTTTTGAATTTCATGCGAGAAAGCAGCACCGAGATGGAAAGCTCGCTGGGGCTAATATCGTCGATCCTCCTTCATTCGTACGTGCGCCAGATTTAGGGCATGGCCCAGACGAATTACACGGAAATAAATATGAAAGTAAAACACCGCGGAACAACTTTTTACAGCGTGTAATTAGTTTTTAGCAGAACTTCAATTTGTGCCCGAATATGACACCGAATGCTGTTAGTGAACACGCTGCATTTCAGAAATGAAGTTTGTTCCGGAACTTTTATTTTCCACTGCAATAACAAATAAATCGCTTCTGAGAGAAAATTTCAGAATTTTTCCTGATTTTTGTTGTTCTGATACGATGAATTCTGCGAAAAGTTAAACGTGGCTTAATTTTATCCGACTGTTTTTATTCTGCTTATCTGTGCTCTGTTAAATGTAAATATTTGTTCATTTTCCGAACACGTGTACATGTTCACTTTACGCGTGAACACGCATGCGAACTTGGCCAAATATTGGGATATACGAGGTACATCAAATCGAAGTTTATACAAAATAGTTTGATATGGTGTAAATGGTTTAGCCTACAAATATCACTTTTCAGCCAAATAAAGCTGTGTAAGATTATTACCAAATACTCTCAGTATTTTGTTAAATCTGCTGTAGATATTTCAATGACCTTAACTGCGATAATATCATACAATTACTGTAATGTTGGAAAACGTCGTAGTGCTTCACTATGCAAATTTGTTGTTGATTAATAACTGGAATTAATTCATAAATTACTTAATGATTCACAGCCTCATTGGTCTCGCTTCAGGCTAAAAAGCAGAGTTGTGCCACTGAAAAGCCAGAAAAAAACGACTTCTATTCGTTTGGCGTTTCTAAGGCAAGATGCTTTCAACTCACTGATTTAATTAAATGTATAGCCGGTTAATTTTCGTGTGCAGGCTCCTTTAAACTTCATTACACTAATTCACTCGCTGTTTGGGATTCTGGGAAAGCAAAAGCGTTAATCGATTTTAATAATTAAAGTGTGGCCTACCTCTAAACAAGTCTAGACTTCCTAAGAACAGTAGGCTTTTCTATACGATATGCGGTCGTTCGTATTATCCCAAAATAACTTAACAATGCGTCTAATCACTTATGGTGATGTTTCATGGACCAAGAAAGATTTCAGTGATTTGAGATTTCGATCCCGAATGAACAACTTCAATGGCTTCAACCTAGTCTGGAATTGAACTCGTTTCTTTTGTTTTAAATAATGTATAAGAACTTGTTCGTTTGATTTTCTTCAGAAACTTTTCCTCTAAGTTGAGTTACATGCACGATGTTTTGACAAATTGACAAATGAGCCATACATTTAACACTCCGTTAATCGCGCTATTATCTGGAAGATACCCAAAAAAGGTTTTTTTAAACTAATTTGACGACAATTTGAGTATATTTGGAGTGTAATCTTTCTATTTGCCTATACCTCAAGGTCATTGGCATTTATGGGGAATTTTGAAATGAATTACATTATCAGCTGTGGCAGGAAAGGGTCCTATCCGTGAGATACAATGCGACTATTTTTGTAAGTTTTTTTATTCTTACACTTATTTCGGCTAATGATTTATTCAATGTATAATATATAGGGCCTACATTATATATTATATTTCGATAGTTCTTAAGAAGTTCTTAAAAGGTGAATACATAAATTTGTGGAAAAATGCCCAGAAACCGAGTTAGATTAAGTTCCGACCGAAACTGCAACCACAACTGTAATATGATGTTTACTTACGACTATTTGTACTTAGTTTTTGGTATATTTTGGATTAAACCGTTTAAAATAGTTCCTTTTCACATCGGTAGCATTGTTATAAGTTCTTTAAAAAATACTTAAACAAATTTACGCAAATAACTAAATATGTATTTGACAGATATAGCTTTGGCTCTCTGTAATGTTATAACTAAACTCATAAAAGCAGTAATGCAAAATCCATCGCTTAGTATTGATATAAGTTTGCTGTGAATAAAGCCGCGTGTTTTAAACGTCCAAGTATTTCGAGCAAGGAGCAGGCCTCCGTGATGCCTATAATCCTTGAAGACCTTTGATGGAAAAGCGCTTCAACGTTGCATCATTCACAGCTATCATGAATTCCCAATTTTCCAAGTTATGAATTATGCATTTTCGTTGCTGCACTTTTCATAAAAGTAGCAAGAAGGCCATAATCTTCCGTGTTTATAAGGATGGTCGATCGTACTTTACAAATTGCACCAACATATACCACATGCAGGAGCGTTTAAGAACGCTCGCATATAGAGCGTATCGAGTGGCGTGCAAGCCTTTGATGCTCATTGGCACTATACGAAATCCTGTTGCAGGGATTCATTAAGATATTCCTTGCGGATGAACCCATTCGCGTTAAGCTGAATTTTAAAACATATTCTAATTAGGCCTACCCTAAGATAGGGTTAAATGAATTGGGCCAGAGAGAGTTGGGGCAGAGCATTCCTGACATAAAAAGACCCTAAATGTTGCACCGACTGGAAGTGGATCACCTCCACGTCAAAGGTGTAAAGTGGAGTTGGAAGTGAGTCAGCTTTCCAAAGTTGTGTGCCAAAATGATAAAAACCTCCGGCGAAAGGTAACTTTAAAACACTTTTACAATGAATATTAATAAATAAACGAGGTATTTCATATTAATGCAACGAAATTGTAGCTAATACTCATAAAACAAAGATAATGGGACAATTTTGCCGTAGTTCGTAATGTCAGATGTCAGACAAAACACGACTTCATCAACAAGAACAAAAGTTTCATCGAATATTGGATGAAATGCTACTCCACGTATATGAATGGGAAGGAGTTGCAACTTTTAGCAGGGATATGCATAGCGGGAATGCTTAGGAACTCGAAAATTCGTTCGTTTTAGCCGAAAACGTGTGATATCCGAATTTGCAATTCGTCTTAAACTAAGAAATTGACATCATTCGAATGGGAAGGGGACTGCAAATGAGTGCGGACTATCAGAAATTCGTATTAAGCGGGATCTTCTTAATGAGCTACTAACGAGTTTAGTTTCATTATACATGTATAATGGGTATACAATACCTGTAAATTTTAAATTTTTAAAATTAAACTTATTTCGATAGTTGTTTATGCTGTACTGCTTGAATTTCGGCAATTAAGATCAAAAACTTTAATACCTTCAACGGCTGCTTTTAATTGGATCAATGTAATATACTGTATATACGTATCGATGTAAAATGTTCAAAGATAATCGTGTAGAAAAAATGGGTTTGACGTTGCAATCATATTGTTAAATAAACCCTAAGGCGAAAAAGGCTGTATAATAATGAATTCATGATGCATTATCGATAGGTGGACGTAGATCTATAGGAAGTTACTCGACAAGCTTCAACTTGAAATTAATTCACGTTCACGCGTTATTGATTCAGGCGTTTTGCGTATATTTTAGAGATGATAATAATGAGGTTATTTTCCCCTCCAGATGTGAAGTACATGAAATAACTGCGACAGTGCCAGCTACGACAAATTTCATATTGAAGCGGATAGGCGTAGTCATGTTGCTATAGGATTTAATAGGCTAATTGCGTGAGGATTCTCGAGGAACGGTCTAGAACAATTCTTAAGCTACGTCGATCTACACTGGAGGAAACAGAGGAACTTTTGTTTTTGGAAACAAACTTACGTAAGCATATACTGGAACATGCCCTCCACACCGAAAAAGCAACTTCTTGGAACAGCGTAATCTATAGTGTTATTAGCAACAATTAACTGTACACGACACGCTCATGAGAGCTGCAACACTCCAAGAAACATAGAGAAACTTAATGTCGCCAGTTGTTTTTGGAAACAGACTTACGTAAACATATACTGAAACATTCTGTCCACAAGCAACAGAATCAAAGTTCCTCTGTTTCCTCCACAGAGCAGACCAGCCAGTGGCAACAGGAGTCATTTGATGGATTTGTGATGGCTGCTAGTTCTCGAAGAAGACTTCCCCCGAGACGATTTTTGAAGCGGATATAAAGAGTTTCAGAAAAGTGATATTTTTGTCCGATTTTCTGTTTGCTCATCTTGCTTCGTAAAACTATCTCGTGAATGCTATAAGCCTATGCCGCGAAAGTGTTGGCTCGGTGTATGTACGGTACATGGATAACATCATTTTCGTAAACCTCGTATTTATCAACGTCGTACATCGTAGAGTATACAATATTTGCTGAAAAGTTTTTGATGAAGGAGATACGCTCGTGCGATGTAATTGATTTTTGCGCATCTTGACGACAACATCAAAATTTATGAAAAGAGGATCAATTTTCAGTTGATAATGCTGCGCAAATTGTTTGGAAAATAACTTCAACGCGTGAGGTATGACGATTTATTATTTAAATCATAAATACACGGCATTTAATTAAATACACAATCAAATACAAAATTTTTCTTCCAGTTTCGAAATAAACTTGCATATTTCCTCATTAATATACGAACTGGTTTTCTTCTGCTGAACAGGGGATTTCCTCAAATTGGTCGGAGTTTGGACCTTTCAAATTGGTTAGAGAGAGGGGAGGTGGGGGTGGAAGAATTGGCTATACACGAGATACATGTAACTTGACAACACACCCTTCGACATACTGTATCTGACCAAACTTCTGCATAATGGGTATAACTAATGTCGACACCACCAATTGGATAAGTCATGTCATACCATTTAAAAATTGATGTTTTATGTTTAATTACATTAACTACTTGTTTATAAGATACTAAAATGTTTAATCTATGTAAAATCCCCATAGATGAAAAACCGGATAAGTGCAGCAGTTCTCCTTGCCCGGATGGGTTTTCACTTATCCGAGTTCGACTGTACATGTTTTGATTTATGCGTTAATCATTTTACTGTATTTTTTTCTGAAGCTGGTCAAACTCTTTTTGCATGAATGATAAAGTAAACGTTACGAAGTAAAGCTAATGACACGTCTCACTTGTACTCCTAAGAGGTCAACAATTCATTCCTGTACGTATATTAGGATGGAACCTCATTAAGAAGAACTCGCTTTGTACGAATTTCTTGCGATACGAATTCATTTCCAGCAGCCTTTCAAGGGTTCGAACGAATGGTGTTAATTTAGACAAAATACTGTAAAACCTTGATTTAATGACCTAATTGGGACCAGAGGTGTTTCATATAATCCAAATGTTCAGATAATCGAGATTGAAATTGAAAACAACAGAAAACAAATTTTTAAAAAAATAGGAAACAAGTCAATTAAGTATTCAAAGTTATTTTATCTCATTACATGTACAGTGTATAACACTTTTGTTTGGCAGGTTTGAAAAAATCATGAATCTTCTTCTGTTTCACCGTCTTTATTTTTTTTTGTCAAAGCCAAATCCCTTATTTTTTTTAGTTTAAATAGCTGGACTACTGCTACGAGCAGGCCTCAAACGATGTACCCTAATGTATTTAATTAATTTTCTGGATTTTTTTTGGATTTTCTAAAAAACGCACGGCGTGGTCGGCAGGAGCCTCGTGCTGATGAGTTCATATAACAGAGGGTTCATATAATAGAGGATCTTATATTCGATGTTTTACTGTATTAAAAAAGGTATAGGCTACGTTATAACGGGGAATTTCTCGATGAAAGCTGTAGCACCGTCCGATGCATAAACGTGGGGTAGGATTTTAACCAAACTTAGACAAAATTTAGTTCTAATTGTTGAAATATTGTTTTGTCTGACGTCTGATATCACGAACTACGGTTTAAGCGAACAAGTTTTGACGTTTTTCGAGATTTTTCTTGACGAGATTCGACTGTATTATTATGATTATTGCATTCAAATTATTGAATAGATTTTTTTGCTTATAACCGTTCGATAAACGGGTTTATAAAATGATGATCTTGCGCTATCATTTATTGACTCCTTCCACCAACATTACTCAACTTTACGTACATGCATTTGGATAATTTACCTGCGAAGAATCCAAAAATTTCAGCCAAGTCATCGGTTCGCTACGATGATGGTTTCGTTCATGGAGCTTCTCAAGAATATCTGACACCTCGCGTGATCGATTGTCAATAAAATTTGCATAATTTGCATTTGATGATACCAAGATGCGCCTTTATTCCAATTTATAATGGGTTCAAAGACCATAGTCATAAACATAAAACCAGACTGAAAACTCATAAAATATCCGTGTCGGGGCAGCGTACTTTATTAAGAAATTTAAGAAGCTCCAAAGGATGGGGCCAATACGCGGCTGCTGGCTTTTTTTATCCGTCTAGAATCAATAAGCGCTTCCAACCCCCCTTTCCTTTTGGTGTGAAAAAGGTTGAACCTTTTTATATTCCGTAGGCGCGTCAAGATTATTACGGATTTCAAAGACCCTGGCTAAAGCTTAGGGCAATTTTTTTTTTTTCAAAATGGATCACTCTAACTCACTTTAGCAGTTTTAAACGATGGTCCGAAGACGAAGATAGTTGCCTTAAATTGAAAATGCTCCACTTAATAATACAAGCATTACGAGGCGTGTCAGAAAAGTAAGTTCGTAAGAAGTAGAGCATCATGTTCGGTATTAAAACATAAAGTAGTGAGTAAAAGAGAAATACAATTGAACCCGTGCAGTTGAATCTCAATTAAGACGAATCTCGAGAGACGTCAACATTTGTACGTTTTAACCGCTGATCGTAGTATCGTAAGTCGGACAAAACATGACTTCAGCTAAAATTTTATCGAAGTTTGGATGAAATCCTCTTCCTCGTCTCTGAATGGGAATCGGCTGCAACTTTTATCGGAGAATTCCCCCGTTAAAACGCATTTTTTTCATATTGTCTAAGTTCGTTTTAACGCGACATAGCGCAAATTTTCAGGACTCGAAAATGCGGAATTAAGCATAACTGACCGAGCCTCCTAGTAGCTTCAAATCAGTTAAACCCCTTGACGGCAGGCAACCAAGCATGGTTTTATTGCTGTGAGTGATTGCCTACCTCTAAGGGGCGTTCTAAGTATTTACATTTTTTGAACAGCTTTCCTCCACTTTTGCTACCTACATGTTACAATTAATAACTTAAAACATGGTAAAATCATGCTTTTGAAGTAAACTGAATACCATCCGAATGTTTTTTCGTGCTTTTTTGTAACCGCGTTGCACGATGAAGGTAACTCTCTAAAGACTAACCGTGCCAAAATAATTTGCTCTGCTTTAAAATAAATATACCATAAGCCGGTGTGTGTTTGTGAGGTGACCTTGTCCGCAAAAAAAAAGATTCATGGATGGTTTGACAATTTCCGCCATTTGTATTTAAACGTTGAAATTTTGCCTCATTGCGGTAGATATAGTACTATTAGCTGTACTGACAAATGCTTTCTTCCACTTTTTATTGGCTGAAATTATTTTTTTTCCAGGTTTTTTTTTCACTATTGGTTTTTGGTTGCATTGTGCTTGCAATAAACTTATCGCGTATACATGTGTATATCTTACCACTGCTCTATGAAGCTGGAAAGCTGAACTTTCATTCACTCATACGTTATATTAATTCGTAGGAAATAAATCCTTCGTTAAATTTGAATCGAATAAAATGCCTGACCGAATTAAGAGGCTTTCACCGTATGAAAAAAAATGTACGTAACGGGGAATTCCCCGATAAAAGTGGCTGTTAATTGGGCGATTGTTATCAATCCCATGCAGTACGTTGCTCATCCCGCACGATACGAGTTGGGTGTGCGACGAACAGCGTATAGTTAGCACCTTAATTCGTCGATAAATTGGTTTAGTCGAGCTATTTCGGTCGCTCGTTGGCGCGCCTCCACGACTTCCAAATCTTCCTGATTTTAATGCCTAATGATAGATAATGAAGGCAGAAACGCACGATGTTTACTCAAAAGTACGCCGTAGTGCAATCACGCTGAGCGGCTGATCGAAGTACGAATTAACAGCACGCGAGGATGGGCGGCTACGTTTAGCCACCGAAAGCTATTCACGAGCCTATTAAAACAACTATTGTCGCCATTAATAAATATTGGCTTACGAATTATTGTTTTAACAAATTTGTTATTTGGACATGTCGTGCATGCGAGCTAGCCGTAATTGCCTCTCGCTTAGTTTCCCCCGCTGCGCTCCGGTGGGCGACTGCGGAACAAACACGGAGCTATAACTCAATTAGCCGAATTAATTTTGACCTCCTAATTAAGGAAGCCCGAAGGGAAATGTTTTATTCTAACTGCGTTTTTAGCCGTTTTAAATGATAACTGCGATATTGGATATAATTCCGCCTAATATACGACGTCGTTAGGAACACGTGCACTTGCCTAGGAATATCTTCGTCCTACTCGTCGGGGCTTATTAAGGACATTTCAGACAGCTGTTTATCACCTCGCACTTAATCGTGTTTCGTAAATCGAGGCACGCGCTACGTGTATCCCACCCAGAAAGAATTAAATTTCATTACTCGATCGAAGCAAAAAATAACGTCGGTCGAAGCCGTTTAATTCGATCACGCTTAATTCAGCCAAAACGGTCAATTCGGTCAAAACAGAACGGATTTTTCTACTATATCTCCCTATGTTAAAAAGTCGCTCAATTCGATGAAATTTCCAAGTGTCCACGTGACGCGTACGCGCGAAACAAGTTGGAGCGTGTTTCGTACAATAGCGCATTCGGATGGTCAATCTGGTGTGAACGAGTGTACACTAGGTGTATCGATTCTGCACTCGCTCTATTCGAATCAGACTGGTGTATACTTACTGGCAGTCGGTGCTCTCCTCTCCCCGTATTCGAATCACTGCACTGGGTGTGCACTCGATGTACACTGATACACCGTCGAGAGAGCCAGTGTATCGGTGCATTTAAAATGGCGGAATAGATTTCACGTGCTGTTTTATAAATAAAGAACATTTCTTCTGCGGTTTTCCAGACGATTTGCACGCTTGCACTCGCGTGTTCGAATCGCAAAACCTGGCAGAATGCACTGGAAACGTCATCAGGTTGCACTTGCGCAAAAAAATCACGTGAGGAAGTTGCACTGACAAGAACATTACACTAGCACCAGATTGACCATCCGAATGTGCCATAAGCATCTAATGCATCAACAACTGGACTCGAGGGATTTCACCGCGCGAGTTAGAAAATGAAATTTCAGCCGTTGCAGCAAACAGGCGACATCAAACACTAATTACAATTTTTTTTTTACAAATATAATTTTAAAAAATATGTAAATACACACGTACAATTAAATATATACAAACATAAAGCAAAATTATTTTGGTACGGTCAATATTTAACGTGTTTTTTGACGTTCGTCGTCTATTTCGGTCAGCCGCTTATTTCGATCAAAATCGCTGAGTTCTACCAACGTGATCGAATTAAGCGGCTTTCACTGTATGCATTTTTCTGAAGGTAAAAATTAAAGTAACGTCTATCAGTACATCTCGATAAGGTTGCCTGACTTTGAACTCGAAATGGACTTCGCATCCATGGATTGAAGTCAGCAGCCGAGAAGTCGAGTTTATTGTTGACTGAATCCCTAATGAAGAATTAATTAGGCATTATCCAGTCGCCATAAACTCCTATCGGTGTTGGGCTCACGCGTCGTGATATACGGCAGTGTTAATCCTCAAATTAAACAATTTGAGATTGGCCTCTTCATCATCATTGTATCCCGCATAATGGTTGACTACGTGCCTGTTATAAGTTGATAACGCGCTGTTCGGCCTTCTAAATTAGCCCTAAATTATCGATAGCGTTAATTAACTTCGGGATTTCTGATAATGGAAGCAAATTGAGCCCATTAAACATCTCGCTAATACGTCGGCGTTTTTTTACTCCTTTTCATACGCGTTTCGTTAAGAAATCAACTGCTCGAAAACACTACGAGGCATATGAGTAGTGCTATTGAAATGATAGTCTTTATACACAAATCATGTAAGAAAAGTTATCAAATAAAAGCGGGGCACCCATTGTACGATTTTAGTGCGAAGATTAATTGGAGCATAAATTTCACTCGTTCGGAAATTTATCATTTTTGACCTATAGTATACGCTGTGTGCACCGGCGAGTTTTCAACATAATTCAACAGTCGAGTATGCCAAACTTTATCTTTAGATTACGCTAATTTATGCTTATTTATAGTTGGTTAAATGCAAAAACAGTCTCGCGAGAACGATCGTAAATTTTGTAAACAATTAATAGAGGAATCTAAAAAACTCAATTTGATCGAACATATAAACAAGTTGCTTTTCCATGTCAAACGCTGTTACCGAAAACGATTTGTAAACAGTTTTGTTGGAAAAGTGTAATTGGATTAGAATGATGGGGGTGTACAGTAATTTCATAGGAAATGCGTGCGTTGTAGTGTTGTTGTTGAGAGATGTAATATTTAGTGTTTATTGGTAAAGTTCGGAAAAAATGGCAATCGGCTGTATGGATTTTAATGAAATTTGGTAGAGCAATATATTTAAATATATCGTATTCCATCGTTCTGTCAGCAAGTGTATGCCTCGCTAAAAAATAAACGTTCACGTTAAAACATTTGTGACAGACACTAAACATCCACTTCTCTCACCATCTTTCACTCTTTTCTGACAATTTCTGAACTTTTCAATCCACTCATAGACCAAACGTTTGGACATTACTCAGATGTCAAACATGCCTCTCATGTCTGCTCCTGAAATGCCTTCAAAAGTTGAAAAGCACTGCTGAGCCACTTGAAGCACGTGTAAATTTTGAAAAGTATCTTTTAACGTTGAAATATGTTCAGGAATGATGAAGATTCTTTCCAACAAATTTCATTAAAATCCATACAGTCGTTTTCATTAAAAAAATATGATTTCGGAGACTTAATGAACACCCCTCTTATAATTTAAATTTTACCAAACCTGTAATAAGGAGGAGAAATCCATAGTTTTAGCAGAAAAACAAATTCATACGATACGAAGAATTGTTTAGAATTTATCATACGTTTTTATGGAGTTCTAGAATTTAGTTTAACTAGTACTCTAAATGTACTTACCACGCTTCCTCTATGGCTTCCGTTGTTTCAAGGCGAGCCCTTTTAGAAGTATACGTAATACAGAAAAAGGATTGTAATTACTAAATATATCTTGTTTTGGGGAAGCGATGTCAAAATTCACTATCCTAAATAAAGCTGATTCACTTCGTACCAGATCCAGGTTCAGCCAGCCCACGGCCATCGATTTTTATATACTGTAACTAGTAAATCTTCCGGGCGAGCGAAGAGATTTACGGCAAGAAACCTGGCAAGAATCTGTTGTTTCTTCATTAATTTCGAAGGCCAATAAGATTATACCTTTTTCGAACGGTGATACCCGAAGAAATTGTTAGGGTCACATCCTTAGATTCAGCCTTAGGATGGACTGGCTGCGGTCGAGTTTCAAAATTTATCTTTCATTCTTTTCTCCAGTTTTAACTTATTTGTCCTACATTCTTCGTGCTTTCATTCACGCTCGAGTAAACTTTCCCATTCGTTTTGATTACCTCGGACCACTTTGCTCCTTTCCATCGAGGGTTTGATGTTTTCATTTCGATGCCCTGGAAGAAAAAAAACCTGGCGTATCTATACAGCCAACATTCTTATGAGGTGAACTGATTTCAAACGATTATTCGCAACAACTCCTCCCTCTCGGACATATTTACAAGTGCCTAAAAACTGGCGAGCATTTTGCGATGAAATTGATCTTAATATGCTTATACTATGAGTAGACTTTGCAATAAGGAGTAATTTTTCTTTACGTACTCCCATATTTCCTCATCCTGGGTTTTTGCAAATATAATGTACACGCAAACACGATGGTTTTACAGGGAGTTTCCAATTGAGCGTTACCATCCCATGCATTGTTTGCATTTATTTTATTGTACAAGGGATGTTCATTATGTTTCCGCTGACTTTTTTTTTTAAATAACGACTGCATGGACTTTTAGGAAATTTTTTGGAAAAATTCTTCCATCATTCCTGAACATATTTCAACATCAAAGCATGTTTCAAAAATTGATGTAGGTTGAAATTGGTGCGCGATGATGGACTCTGAGGTGATAGTGGCTCAGCAGCGATTTTTAACTTTTGAAGGAATTTCAGGAGCAGAAATGCGTGGCATGTTTAAGGTCCGAGTAATGTCCAAACGTTCGGTCTAAGAGTGGATTGAAAAGTTCAGAAGTGGATTGACGTTGAGTGTCTGTCACAAATACTTTGACTTAAAGAGTTTTCGAGCGAGTCATACACCCGCTGCCAACACGATGCTGCATCTCCCAAAATGGAATTTAATTTTGAATAATAGTTGACGTTTGCATGTACAGTATTTCTCTATACTAAATTTTATTAAAATGCATACATCCATGTTTTTATAAAAAAAGAAATTATTGCGAAAACTCAATTTATTACAGTGCATGCATTTATTAATTCTGAAAAAAAAACCTGATTAATTCACTTAAGTTGTTGGAACACTTTTGGATTAACCAGCATTACTCGTCTACTGCATATCGCTACTTCTACATGTATATTTACAAATTCAATTTATGCTGCCTTTTATATTATCCTATAATGACGGTGAACTGAGTAAATATACGCGTATAATAATTTATGCGTATGATGTAACGAGTGTGCCATCAAAGGTTTATTTACTAAATCATAAGTTCTAGAAACCAATTTTTTTACATAGTTCTAATCCTATTCGTTAATAACTAGGCATATGGCCAGTCCTGTGGTTTATTCGCGGTCAGTAGCTTTATCGTCCCCAAGAGTCCGACATTTTCCCGTAGTTGTCCACCGCTGAGCACGCTATAGCATAAATAATTTTGCGATTAAATTAATTCGCCAATTATGACGAGCTTGGTCTGCGGAAATTCGTGTAATTTTGAGATGCGCATAATTCATGAGATAAATTTTTGGCATTTTTCTATGCTCTCGGAGAAGACAGCAAAATTAATCAAAAATGCACCAGCCCTACCATGGCACGCAATTCATTCAAAACAAATATTTAGAAATGTTGAGTTTTGTTTAAAAACAGACATGATTACATGTAGTTATTTTAGATTGCTGGTACAAAACTATGTGCGTACATAGGACTTAATGGAAAGTTTTTTTGAAATTTAGATGTGTATTTTTATAAATTATTCTGAAAATGTTTTCCAAATTTGAGTCGCGCAACAATTAATAAGCGCCTACGCATAGAGAGGTTTTCTAAAATACACGCATTTTATTTTATTTTTTATAAAATTATTCCGGGGCTGTTTTCTTTATTTGAGATTTCGCAAGATGTATGTCGCAGGTTACGTAAAATTTATGACAAAACTAAATTTACAGAGGGCATCCAGGTTTGTTACATTAAGGCTAACTACTAACATTCGGCAAGTGTGACAGAGATGCTTCACTCTTTAAATTGGGACTCATTGAGGGCGAGACGAGAAAAATTATCTATGGGCTTATTCACACGTTTCAATCAACCTTCCAATTCACATCTTGTCTCACATATCTTCATGCCTAACAATCACTGTAGAAGTAGGCATAATCATTCTAAACCTCGCTGACTGAGCTCCGTGCTAATACGGATACTTACTATTGGTCTTTCTTTTTGAATGCGATTAGACGTTGGAATAATTTTCCTGACGATAGTTCAGATTTAACTCGAGTTCAATTTAACAATGATGAGTCGCAAATGATGTAGGAGCTTTCTCCTAAAAATGGGCTTGGCCCCCCTACCATATGGCATTTAATTACTGACTGTAGGGTACTGAGTTGAGTCGAAAACTGCCGGATTTTAGCACGAAAGCTTCTTTTAAAGCATCGAGTGGAAACCATCTGCAATATTTATATTCTGAGTACATTACATTCGCTACCAGTAAAACGTTTTCAAATAGAAATCTACAGGATCGCAGTAAATTATAAATAATACTTCGACATCAATAAGTTATACGGTTGATCCTGATTCTAAAAAGATAAGTGGAAAAGTGCGTGGGAATGTTTTTATATAAAGTTGATTGAGGCCAACCACCAACTTATCCGTTTTTGGCCTATTTTTTAGATCCAGCATTTCCAAATCAATGAATTACAGAATGCCCCAGTATTCGTTTTGCAGCGATGTGGAAACATTTCAACAACATCGAGCAGTACGAAGATACGTTTTGATCCAGGTTAAATACTACGCTCGGAATAAGATGGAATTAAATTAATATGCATTTTCCTTCTTTCGAAATGCTCAGAATATGGACTTTAGGAAAAGTGGTGCATATGATACGAACCATTTGCAATGATCAACTCGCCAGATAAGACATTTCGGTCTAGAAATTTTATGCGAAAATTAGTAAATGCGACTGTAAAGGTCTGCACAGAAGGCATCTTCGGTCGATTTTAAAGCTCATATTCATACCTATAGTCGTGCAAATTCACGTTTCTGGGTAATTGCCTGGATATTGTCAAACGCAGCAGCTATCTTTCTAGCTAGGTAGCATTCCTCCTTCAGCCTTGAAAATCCCGTTTTAATTTACTCCTTGAGACTACATATATTTTATGTATGGAAATTTTATTAAGTCGAGAACTTCATTTCAGCTCCCCGAGGCAATGCGCCAGTCCATTACACGCAGTACCGTTCCGCACGTTTTAAGCGTCAGCAGATTTTCTGCTAAGTTGGCAGGGGAAAGGATAATTGCGATCGGCCAATTTATACCAATGGAATTAAGCTAAGAACACCGATGGAGTTGCCTGACCATTCCGTTCGATGGCAGCACATTATGTTGGCCACACTTTAGAAAATTGCTGGTATACTTCTATTCTATCCGACGTAATAAACTACCTCAATGATGAAAATATTCTAGCACAAAATGATAGTTACATTATACTAATTTCTGGAAACCCTGCTGTTGGATTTCAAAATTTTCTTAGTGATTTAATTTGTTTTCGAAGATGGAATTTGGGGGAGGGGAGTGGGAAAATATTGATTTTAAAAATAACAAGATTTTTAAATAAATTTCTGAAAAATGTCCCTTATAAATCTGAAATATATCATGGATAGCATCTGTCATGAAATATCATTCAAAATAATTAGTTTTCTAACTAAATTACAGCTCATCGTTCAGCCATTGCACAATATCGAACAATTTCTTTATCTCTGTGTATAGTGTGATTATAGCGAGAGAAACTTAATTAGAAAAAGTTCAATTATTGCTGTCATAAATTTGAATTTTGTTTAAACTGTATATTGTTTCTATTTAAAAGCGAAGTCGACGTAAGACAGAATTTTATGAGAATACAGACACGTATGTGCGTGTTAACAGAAATATCACCGTATGCTTTATATTAAACAAATGCTTGCGTGCATATTTATTAAAATTTATGTATGAAATTTTTAGCAAAAAATATAAGAATCTTGGGTGCTTCAGTTTTACAGCGCTGGTATCAAATCAATGAAATGCGTAATACATTTGAGATCATCTTAATATCTGGGGAAATTACAATCTCACTACCAAATGGAAATTCTTCGGATAACGTTAGAACTGTAAACAAAGTTAGCCCACGCATATTCCTAAAGCGGGTTAAGATAATCAAAATGTTTAATCTTTTTTTGCTCTTTCCACGATTTTATAAATGCATACTAAATATACATGTACATGCATTAGAAATATCAGGGGTACATGTGCGTTTCGCTTGACAAATACACGTCTTCATAATGAACTTTACATTTGTATGAATGATACTAAAGCATACCTTTTCTTTGTTCACTATATTTTCCGTTATAGTGTTATTCTCTCGCTCGAAATTAAATTCTTCCAAGTAAGCCTGCATTATAATATTTTCTCCTATCCGCGCAATTTGGTTTAATTTGCAACTTCCCTGCAAAAAAAAGTAATAATAATAATAATAAAGTATTGTTAAGTTTTCCTTTGAAAATGGAATGAACCACAGTTGGTGATTTCGCTTACGTTTTCGTCTCTATTTTCCTCCATGATTTCTTGAATTCTTTTTAATGAATCTTCAATTTGTCGCTGAGTAAATGGACTAAGCATACGCACATCCAACTCACTAAAGCCCAGGAACAGAAACACACCTGAAAATAAATATTTTTATATGTAATATGCAGTGCTGTACAGAGCCTTCTTTTGAAAGCAATTTTAATTTTCTATACCTGGACGCAAGTTATACAATTGGCGTGAAGGCTTCAAGCAGATGAAATTTCCGGAATAACAAATGCATCGTCCTCTGTAGGCCTGATACGCTGGAGCCGCATGACCTTGAAGTAACCAAAATAGTACGAGTATATTTCAATAACTACTTGTGGCTAAGTTTTATATTTTATTGAACATTACAACTACTTATATTGTATAGACTCTTGTAAAATTACTTCAACTTTTTCTGAACCTAAACTAGACCAAAACCTGATTTCAATATCGACTTGTCATAAAAAAACCTTTAAATGAAAGTTTTGCACTACAGATTTTCAATCATGACCAGCCTTTTCCTGAACTTCAAAATACCACGAGCTTGAAATAAATTTTATCATTTCCATGGTTAAGGTTGGTTTTATCAAACCGGAAACAAACAACTCAAGCCTCACTTTGGAGACAATTAATACACGTATTACCAAAGGAATTTTCAGAAATGACTGTTGATATACTTAACGAGGTTCTCTCCAAAAGAAATGCACCACATTTATTTACAAATTCAAATTTCATTCGACATACTTGCTGTTTCTACAGTATATCGATGCATCGTTTAGCCTCATACATCTAATGTCGCTTCTCTTCATAATCTCCATCCCTTTCAACGGCCGTACTTCGGAACTAGGGCCTGTATGTCTGAGTGGTAAAACACTGGACCAATGCTCCTGAGCTACTATTTAACAGCTGTCACAAGAGTCATCATTAAAATTTGTTCCATGAAGGATCTCTTTCAGTTTTCTTGAGAGATGGTAATCGCTGGGTGCCAAATCAGGGCTATAAGTCGGGTGTGGCAACTGCATGTACTGTATGTCCACTTAAGTTATTTGATCCCCATACCTCGGCTTGTCGACTGACATGTGGCCAGGCATTGTCGTGCAACAGCAAGACATCCTACTTCTGTCAATGTAGCGGGCCATGCTCAAACATTTAAACATACATGTACTGCGATCGACTCTATTATCACCATACGGCTTTTTTAATCTCATGTGAATGTTTCTCACTGTCTTATTCCCAAAAGCAGGAAATCTATAATAACACATTGCTTTTGACGAACATTATGCACATCAGCCATCTTGAATGAGTAATGTGAAGAATATGACGAGTAAAAATTGATTTAAAAAAAATATGAAGCATTTCTTTTGGAAAGATCCTCGTACGATAATAGGGAATTTTTGGGAATACGGTATTTGAATACCGTAACCATATAGTCACGTGACCGCTCATCTGAGCATGCGCAGA
>JAQGBX010002327.1:0-20866 GCA_034698745.1 Megaphyllum sjaelandicum | reverse complement strand
AGGTCTGCCTATCCACAATCTCTAAAACACTGAAGAAGTCAACAGAGCATCTCATCAAATCTGACAACACAAAGGATCGGTGATATTTTTGCTTCAATGTTTGACATTTTTGTTTCCGTGCTTGATATTTTTTCAGTTTCTTTGTGGTTTTTATTTTAAAAAATCATCGGGACCAAGGTTAGACCAGTAAAATTTTTTGCAATTACACTTTATGGAGGTTTTTTGATTTTATACATGGGTCCCTATGACGGGACCAGCATAATTTTTGATTTTAGAGAGGATTTTATTTTACGCGGGTTGATTTTAGACAGGTTCTACTGTATACTTCTGCTATTTTTTATTCGCATTTTTTTTTTTTAAACAAACGTAAAAGCCATTGCGTGTATTTTTTGCTTTGCCTTTTTCGTTTTTTTAATCTTTATTTTCAATCTGCTGCAATTCGGAGCCATTAAATGTGACGAAAATTCCCCAAATAATTGATTAAAATAAATGGACAAAAAAATCTACTAAATTATTGTTTCCAACCGAATTTTTGACACCCGAATCACCCTTTTAAGGTTCTCTGGCACGCACTGGACAATGGCTACCGTGCTTGCGCTCATGCTTTTGACCTTCCGTTATTTATGAGCTGACTTTAAAAACTCGTATATAAACATTGCTTGTTTTTTTTTTGTTTTGTTTGTTTTTGCTTTTTCGTATACAAGTTTTGGAAAAATCGAGAATCACGAAAATATCGTAGATCAAACGTTCGCGTATACAGTTCCACGATTGATAGAACAAGATATATATAGGGGCACTCAGACGAAATCTTTACGAATTATGCTATTATCGTATTACGATACAGTGAAACCTAGAAAAGTGACCACCTGTTTATGTTGACCACTTTTTAGTGTATTGTTTTTTATAGTGTACATTTTCTTCATAAGAATTCTCTGTACATGTATAGGGTCCAGTGATCACCTGTCGATTGTGTACAGTGGCCAGTCTGTGTTGTCTTTTTTGCAATTTTTACATTGCTAATATAACAAACATATCCTCGTTAAGAGAGTGGACTGTAAATTCGAAAATGGCTCCTGACATAGAGAATACAATAAAACCTGGAAAAGTGACCACCTTTGAATGTGACCACCTGTTTATGTTGACTACTTTTTAGCGTATTGTTTTTTCTTGCGTACGTTTCCTTCGTAAAAATTCTCCGTATAGTGACCAGTGAGTGCTGTCTTTTTTGCAATTTTTACATTGCAAGTAGATACCCTAAAAAGTTACAACTTGCTTTAACATCATGCTTTAACCCTTAGACATGATGATGATTCTGTAATTTTTTTGGTTTTGTGGTTTTTACTACGTGCATTACAGCCTACACGTAAAACTGCAGTGTAGCCTACATATGTTCATTATTTTAATTTAATTCAGGCATTCTTTGCATAGTGACTACCTGTGTACAGTGATCATTACAGCATTTTTTTTTGATGGTCACTCTTAACACTTTTATAAGGTTTTACAATATAGTTGTATAATCTTTCAGACAAAAATACTATATACGGTAAACAAACGCAGACTACCCATACCTGACATTATACCGTAAATGTTTATACGATAGAAAACTTGATAAATATAATCTTCAATTCCGTATATATATATATATATATCTCAAATCTGGATAAACAGTGAAACCTGTTTAGAGTGACCACCAAAAAAAGTGCTATGTTGGTCACTGTGCGCAGGTGGTCACTATACAAAGAATGCGTGAATGACATCAAAATAATGAACATGAACATTGCACTTATACATGTAGACTGTACGTAATACACGTATAGTAAAAATCCACAAAACCAAAAACACGTAATCATCATGTCCATGGGTTAAAGAAAGATGTAACGTGACTCATCCGTTATCTGGTCACTTTATAAGGTACACTGACAATGTAAAAATTACAAAAAAAACACACACTGGTCACTGTACACGCTAGACAGCTGGTCACTGGTCACTATACAGAGAATTTTTATGCAGGAAATGTATACTAGAACAAACAATGCACTAAAAAGTGGTCAACATAAACAGGTGGTCACCATTCAAAGGTGGTCACTTTACTAGGTTTCACTGTACGTGTATTACAGTCTACATGTATAAGTGCAGTGTACATGTATAAGTGCAGTGTACATGTTCATTATTTTAATTTAATTCAAGCATTTTTTGTATAGTGACCACATGTGTACAGTGACCAACATAGCATTTGTTTGAGGTCACTCTTAACAGGTTTTACTGTATTCGGATATCATGTAAAATTACAATTAATTGAGAAAAAATTCTGAATGTTTTTTGTTTCTCGGAATTACTCATTATGATTAGTGGGGATCCCCGTTTTGATCATTTTCTTTGTTTCGTTGCATGGTGAGCAATTAATCACTGGGATGTTGCTGACGTAATGTCTAGTTTCTGAGATCATTCCTCCTGATCCTATTTTTATTTTGGACTTTGTCATCATTGTCCTGTTTTTTGAGAGGATTCTTCAAAGATGCACCAATTATCACAATTTTTCCTTTTTCACTTTGGCGTGCAGACAATTTTTCAATTACAAAAATCATTATTTTTTTTTACATCGTGAAATGGTCCCATTTTATAACTGTTGTGCATAAACTGTTTGTCATTTTCCATGAATTTTTTTCAAACAGTTTTCTGAAAAATTTGCTTTTTAAGATTTCTTCTGAATTTTCTAAGAAATTTGCTTCAATCCAGGACAAATTTCCTCAAATTCTAATTTACTATATTTCTCGGATGATCGGCAGAAATCGTCCAATTTTTCTCCTTTTTCATACTACAGGGTATTTCCTAGCTTGACCTGGAAAACCTGGAAAAGTCAGGGAACTTGAAAATGACCTGGAAATGTCAGGGAAATTCAACGCAGTCATAGCGTTCCAAAATTAATGCAAGGTTAGCTTGATCAGGGCCCATTTTCCGAGTAGAAATTAGCAAAAAAATTCCACATTTTCGGAGTACAGATTTGCAAAATTTCCCACGGTTTCCTAGTAGAAATTTTAAAAATTTCCTACGTTTTCCAGGTACAAATTAGCAAAATTTTCCACGTTTTCCGAGTACAGGGAAATTCAGGGAAAGTCAGGGAAATTCAACGCAGTCATAGCGTTCCAAAATTAATACAAGGTTAGCTCAGGGCCCATTTTCCGAGTAGAAATTAGCAAACATTTTCCACATTTTCGTATGAACAGATTTGCAAAATTTTCCACGTTTTCCTAGTAGAAATTAGCAAAATTCTCCACGTTTTCCAGGTACAAATTAGCAAAATTCTCCACGTTTTCCGAGTGCAAATTCGCAAAATTCTCCACGTTTTCCGAGTACAAATTTGCAAAATTTCCCACTTTTTCCGAGCACATATTTTTAACATTTTTCTAATTCAAAATTGCCGTTAGTAACTTTTTTTTTTAAAAAAAATTCTCAGTGTCACTTTAGTAAAATGTCAATTTATCCCGTTGTCATTGGTCAGGGAAATTTTTTTACAACCTGGAAAAGTCGGGGACGTTGAAAATGAAATTTCGAATCTGGGGGAACCCTAGCTGTTATACTTATTTTTCTCATCAAATATGCCACAAATGGACGATTGCTTTTAATTTTTCAAATCCCAAAATGAAGAATTCACGTTCTGGAGTCCACTACTTGCCTCTGTCGCTCATCCGAGTTGATCATCGGTTTTTTTTCTACCGGACAGCTGACCCCTCTCTCCCCCTCCAAAGTGTTGCGTAATCGTTCCGTCACCCTAACTTCCACCCCTGTCACCCCCCCTCACCGTATCTCTCGTCTAGTTTACACCAAAAACTAAGCTTTGGAGGATCTTCTCAGTCTGCTCTGCCGTCCTCGGAGGCACCTCTCGCGGCGACGGTGGCGCCCCCGTGGCCGCGCTCCATCGATTCTGGCGTTTCCGGCGCCCCTTCCATTTTCGACCCGTCCGTCGTAGCAGCGTCGAAATTACGATCATTCGGTAACAGTCGCTGTTAAGTAGAGGCACGGGAAAATGCAGCCTCCTGATGCGTGCTTTTGCCCTCCAGGATTAGCCATTTTTTGTTGTTGTGACCATCGAAGGGATACACGAGTACAGCAGCGCCACGCACCATTTCAAGGTGAGTCCGTCTTCATTACTGACCGCTATGACGTCCATGACCCTCTTCCTATGCGCGTGACTACCGTCCTTCGTGTCCCTCGATGACACTTACTGGACAGTGGTCAGTGGCCAAAGTGAACCCGAAGTGACTTCGGATTCGGAGCGCTCCACGTCGTCTGCATGGCGCACGTGCTTCGGAATCGTGTGGACGGTCTAGTTTCGTCTCTTGACCGGTAGGGTAACGTGTTGTCCGAGCGTCTCGCATCCTACTTCGTGTCCGTAATGACTGATTGGGCAATGGTCAGTGAACGACGAGAGCTCAAGTCCAATTTTAAAGAATCGTCGTCCAGGATGTTTTCTGCAGTCAAGTTCGTGGTTTGACCGGTTGGGTAACACCTTGTCCGAGCGTATTGCCATCCTTTGTGTACTGATGGGCTGATGGGCAATGGTCAGTGAACGACAAGAACCGAAAGAATTGACGTCCAGGAAGTTTTCTGCGGCCAAGTTCTTCGCTTGACCGGCAGGGGGATGATGAGAAAAGCGCACCGTCTGGCACACGTGCTTCGGAATCGTGTGGACGGTCAAGTTTCAGCGCTTGACCGGTAGGGTAACATGTTGTCCGAGCGTTTTGCATCCTACTTCGTGTCCGTAATGACTGATGGGCAATGGTCAGTGAACGACGAGAACCCCGACGCTTCGTTGAGACTTGGACCCAATTTTAGAGAATTGAACTTTTCTGCGGTCAAGTTCGTGGCTTAACCGATTGGGTATCGGTGCGAGCGTATTGCCATCCTTTGTGTACATGTACGTAACGAAGATGGACAATGGTCAGTGCGGTCAACGAAAACATCCAAACCGAGGGACTTGGGTCCGAATTTTACGGGATGCGCGTCCAGACACGTGCACGTACGTACCAGCGATTCGGGGGGGGCTGTCTGCGGTCAAGTTCTTCTCTTGACCGGCAGGGGGATGTTGAGAAAAGCGCACCGAAAAGGACATCTGGAAGTTGCTCTCGATGCCATGTGCTTTTACTCGTGCGAGGGGCATTCAGAAAGTTCTGGAAAATGCTCTAGATTTTTGAGCCAGTCTTTCGTATCGAGGATGCGCACATACGCATGCACTGGTCAGTTTTAGCCACATCCCATACGGTGCGTGCCGATTCATTGCTTGACCACATCAGGGGGATGGTGTGAAGTTACACGACATGGCTCGCGCTTTTTTCTGTTGCTTACTAGAGACATTTCTGAAATTTCCGGAAATTGTATACGGATTCTGGCTCGTATCTTGCGCTGATGCGTAGACGGGACAATGGTCAAACGGTGGTTTTACTGCGTGGTTTTTTCGTGACGCAAGATGTATTTATCGGATGACTAACGAACATCGCGTCGTTGTTTTCCCTTCTTACCCAGAAATCGGTCCGTTTTTTTTTTTTGTTTTTTTAATGTCCAAATGGCTACTGGTCAATCTCGCGATTTCTGTTTGTGAGTGAATTTTGGGGAAGTTTTCGGGATTGCGGATGTGCTTTTTTCTTCCCAGCTCGTAAGCATCATAAATTAATGAAACTTAATTGCTTCCTGTATTTATTCTAAGAGCATAAGAAAACTCAAGTTTTTGGTGGTTGTCAATGACGTTTGATGATCGTCATTCAATATTAATAATTTCCAGAGTTTTTTTTTGGTCACAAGTACGATTTAAATGTTTTTTTTTTAAACAACAAATATCCATATTTCTAATTTTTAACTAATTTTTAAGTAACATACGAAATTCAGAAACACAATTTGCGTGATATTCATTGTTAAATCTGACAAAAAAAGATGAGACTGACCAAATCCAATACAAGAATTCAATCACTGCACACTTGACCACTCCAAAACATAACTCAAGATTACTCGTGACAATCTTAGAAAATGCAGTTGTCTTAGCTTATATGCTCAAGCATGTCATCCCCGAAAATACAATAAAACCTGTTAAGAGTGACCACCAAAACAAAAATGCTATTTTGGTCACTGCATGTACACAGATGGTCACTATACAAAGAAATGCCTGAATTAAATTAAGATAACGAACATGTACACTGCACTTACACATGTAGACTGTAATACACGTAGTAAAAAACCATGCACAAAACCCAAAAAAGTACAGAATCATCATGTCCAAGGGTTAAAGCAAGATGTAACGTGACTCATCCGTTATCCGCTCACTTTTTAAGGTCACTCTTAACAGGTTTTACTGTATTTTCGGGGATGACATGCTTGAGCATAAGCTAAGACAAATACATTGTCTATTCACGAGTAATCTTGAGTTATGTTTTGGAGTGGTCAAGTGTGCAGTGATTGAATTCTTGTATTGGGTTTGTACTGACAATGTAATAATTGCAAAAAAAGACATAACACACACTGGTCACTGTGCACAATAGACAGGTGGTCACTGGTCACTATACGGAGAATGTTCATGAAGGAAATGTACACTAGAAAAAAAACAATACACTAAAAAAGTGATCAACCTAAACAGGTAGTCACCATTCAAAAGTGGTCACTTTTCCAGGTTTTACTGTAATGTCGTTTGATTATTATTGCGCTGTGGCCAGTTTGAAGAGTGGCCACTCGGACACGTACACGTACCTCCCCATGACTGTGGGAGGTGCTGAGGAGCTAGCCGACTGTTCGGGATTCCTGAGAATCCTCCCCAATTTCGTTGTATTTTGGTAGGCGCGCCACTGACTTACCTGTGGCCTTGATGCAACTATACCTGTCATTTCTCGCAGTTGAAAAATACCGAGAAAACGGCTAGAAACGACGACCTTGCTTTCTTTTGCCACCAGGGGGTTTTTAGGCGAGGAATTCACGCCTTTGCTCTTTTGCGGTTTTAGGCACCATTTTCCCCGACACTACAGACTCGTTATCGTTGTCTTCGATGTTATTGTCGATTTAGTTGCGAGAGCACGTGGTCCGCGTGTCCCTCTTCCGTTGATGGACGACCCCTGTCTTCGAGGGTGCCTCTCTACGGTTGACCCCACCCTGCGTCTCTCTCCAGCTCTCTTTCTCTTTTGTCCCTCGTACGTATGTCCTTCAAAAATCGTTGGGAGTTCATCGACAGAAGCTTAGGCCTACTTTTGTGCCGTGAATGATGGACACGAATCTAGGTTTTTTGGTATGTGCACATGTCCACGCTGACTGCCATGGATTATGGACTTGCGTGGTCAAACCTGATATCGGCTGGACGTTGCGGTCAGTCTCGGTGACAGCGTGAGGTCTTCATTTTCGACGAGAGGGTGGATGCTAACTTAAAAATTTGAACTGGACTTCTTTAGATCACTGTGACCAATTTGTAGGCGTAGGCCTACATGTACGTCATGTACCTACATGTATATCATAAGTGTCATCGTGTTATTCATATATCCAAATCTGCATATTTGAAAACATTTAATCGTGCAAATACATGTCAACTAGTCCTGGATTTACTGTTGTGGTCATCAGGCTGGTGGTCATGGATTATTACTTACGGAAGTTGAGATTTTGAGTTTTTTGGGAATCTCTGATTTCAGTCAAAGTCCAAAGGCATAATTCTTTTCGATATAACCTGACAATTTGGATGTCCATTCCAGAAATGAATCTCAAACATGTTACGATGCTGCGCCTTTGAACTTTTCTGTTTACACGATGACCTTTCATCGAATGACCTTCCTGTTCCGTGAGGTTCCATGGGGTTTAGATCCGAACTACCCTAGATTTCTGCTTTATACAGTAAAACCTGGAAAAGTGACCACCTTTGAATGGTGACCAATTTTTAGTGCATTGTTGGTTTCTAGTGTACATTTCCTTCATGAAAATTCTCCGTATAGTGACCAGTGACCACCTGTCTGTTGTGTACAGTGACCAGTGTGCGTTGTCTTTTTTGCAATTTTTACATTGCAAATGTAGGCCCTACCTTAAAATTAGACCAGATAACAGATGAGTCACGTTACATCTTGCTTTAACCCTTGGACAAGATGATTCTGTACATGTTCATTATTTTAATTTAATTCGGGCATTCTTTGTATGCCCGAATTAAATTAAAACATACATCAATTTTTTTTGTGTGATCACTCTTAACAGGTTTCACTGTAGCTACTGCCACAACTGCTGGTGTGGAACTACATATCTTGAGTTCCCCTAATATTTTATGTGATGTACGTGTTGTTCAGACAGGTTTCAGCATGTCTCGTATTAAAATTCAGTAATAGGAACTCAAGAATGTAGTTCCCACCAGTAGTTGTGGCAGTAGCTATTTGGAAAGCAATAAGAATGCCTGCAGGTGCGTTTGCATCAAGGTCACGTAAAATCCGGCATTCCTATTGGCTACCACTTATCTACTGCCACAACTGCTGCTGTGGAACTACATTTTTGAGTTCCCGTATACAATACAGTATCCTGTATACCGAAGTAGATACATTTGATTGATTTCTAAACATTGATTAGCACTTGTTGACAACTTCTGACTGCATACTAGCTTACCCGTCGAGAATCACAGCCTGGAAAACCCTGGAAAACAACTTAGGAAATACGTTTTTTTTGTGTTGTTTTTTTTGCTTTTTTTCCAGGATTAATCACCCCTTATATAGCATTGTTTATCCATTTCGTTCGGTGTGCCTAACCCTCGCCCTCTTATGTCGTATAATCCTATTTTTAACTAGGATTGCTCATTAAAGGACTCGAGTTGATCAAGACGTCATTACTTGTTGCCTCAACAGTTGTACTACTCTTTTTTTAAAAGGGGTGTAAACGGGAAATCTGAGAGACATTTAATGGAGGGGGGAATGCTTTTTTGGGTCCGTGCGATATTTGCGAGCATTTAATGCTTTTTGACACATCGCCAGTAATTTTTCCCAACATTATTTCGGAGGTTTTTTGGCCAAGTTTCTGCTGCTGGTGTGCGAGATGTATGCTAAATTAAGGACGAAAGGTGCCGGGAGGGGTGGCCTTTCAGCACCCGAAATAGCACTCACGGGGCGCAAATTCAGCTTATTAAAACAATATGCACTTAGGTGCCTTCCTTCCAAAAACTCTTTTTAGCTATAGTGCCAGTCATTAATTGCGAGTTTTTTTTAAGCGCAAACCCCGTAAAACTGTCTTGTCGGAATTTCAAGCACATCTCAAAAAGCACGGTAAAACACTTGGGTCTCATGCCGTGCGTGGCACGATTACCTGCCGCCGGAATTTGGCCGGACCCTTCTGGTTCCTCTGCGGCATGCGTTGATTTTCAAACATCGTGGGTTGGTCATTCTTCGATAACGATCTGACAAGTCCAGTTTTTTTTTTGTTTTTTTGCAGGCATACAGCTTGTTTATTGTGTATGTTAAAAATGTTATCACCTTTGTATAATGGGGGCAAATGATTCTCCCACCCCACGCACAAAAAACTGCAATTCTTATATGATATATTTTACGGTTATATCCGATTGTCGAGCATGTGGAAAATCTGGTTTTTTGTTTTGTTGCTACTCAACATTTTTTTCTTTGGACGTCATTTAAAAATCAATTAAAAATTTCCGTTGTTATTTTTACTCGTTAAATGGTCACTGGTGGGCTTAATTACGTGTTAGCGTGGTTAGGGGCTTAGTCATAAGAAGCGCCACCTGTTGATAATACAATATGATCGGTAATGTTTTAGTATATCGAGTCCGTACAATTAGTTTTAATTTCGGGATAAATGCTGCTTTGACCAATTCAGGGTACCTCAAAACCTGGAAAAGTCAGGGAACTTGAAAATGTCTGCATGGAGCAGTCAGGGAAGAATGGTTTATTTTGAAAAAGTCAGGTAAATTCAACGTAGTCATGTTGTTGAGATCCAAAATTAATGCTTGTATTTGGTTATATCTCAGGGCTCATTTCCGAAAAGAAATTGGCAAATTTTTAAAACGTTTTCCAAGGACAAAATTGCACAATTTTCGACGTTTACTGAGTGCAAATTTGCAAAAAAATTCGCGTTTACCGAGTACAACTTTGCCACATTTTTCACGTTTTAAGAGTACAAATTTGCCACATTTTCAACGTTTACCGAGTACAAATTTTTAACAGTTTCCGAATACAAAATTGACAAATTTTTACCGTGTTTTCATTCAAATTTTTTTTAATTTTAAAATTTTTAAAATTGTCACTAGTGTACATTTTTGCAAAATATGTTAATTTTTGACATTGTCATTTTTCAAGGAATTTTTTTAAAAAATCTTGAAAAGTGAGGGAAGTTGAAAATATGTTTCTGGGGTAACCCTGCAGTGTGTCAAAATGTATGTTTGTTCACTATGCTAACTAAAAGAAATATATTTGTAACACGTTTAGCAAATTTTTGCAAAAAAATTCCACGTTTGCCGAATACAAATTTTTAACATTTTCCGAACACAAAATTGTCAAAATTGTAATTTTTTCATTCAAATTTTTTTAAATCTTTTAAATTTTTAAAATTATCATTAGTGTACATTTTGCAAAATATTTTCCAGTGTCGATTTTGCAAAATATGTCAATTTTTGACATCGTCATTTTTAGGGACATTTTTTTTAAACCTGGAAAAGTCAGGGAAGTTGAAAATATGTTTATGTATATTTAAAAACAGTGCTGACAAACAAGAAATGGGTTAAATATGATTTTCTATAAATACTTTTAATAGTTCATAGTAAATACTTCCAAAATTAATCGTTTTTCATTTTTGATAGTTTTTTTACCATTTACTCCGTAAACCTGTCAATGTTTGTCGATCACAATTTTGTTTGTTGTAACAATGTAACGCTTCGTCAACCTCGGGTAAATATGCGAACGAAGCAATTATACTTTTGGCGTTACATTTGTAGTAAAAATTTAGCAACTGACAAAAATTATATTAACATGTTTGACATCTTTGTTTGTTAATGAAAAGAGGTGGTAAAAGGTGTCCAGGTGCATTTAAACAAAGCCAAAAACTTGTGACATATACGTGTATTTGTCAAATTTATTCCTATATGACAGCTGTATTTTGTCGTTGCTATGGTGTTACTCAAACATTCTTACCTTATTTTTTCAACAAATGTAAAAAACAACGTTTTTTGAGTGTCATATTTGGACACAAATTAAACATTTTTCGAAAATATAAATTCTCGAATATAAATTGTACCCTAATATTTAGTGAAAAAGCTACTATGACTATAATTTCAAAAAATATATTTTTAAATGTTATATTATTGTATCGTGTTATATTATTGGATAAGGTTAATTCCCCCAGACCTGGAAAAGTCAGGGAAGAATGGTTTATTTTGAAAAAAGTCAGGGAAATTCAACGTAGTCATGGCGATCCAAAATGTATACTTCTACAAGGTAGCTTAAGGCCCATTTTCCGAGTAAAAATTTGCAAAAAATTTCCACATTTTCGGAGTACAGATTTGCATAATTTTCCACGTTTTTCATGTATACAAATTCACACAATTTCCCACGTTTTTGAGTACAAATTAGTAAAAGTGTCCACGTTTTCTGAGTACAAATTAGTAAAATTGTCCACGTTTTCTGAGTACAAATTTGCAAAGTTGTCCACGTTCTCCGTGTACAAATTTTCCAAATTCTCCATTTTTTTCCCAGCTCAAATTTTCCACCTTTTCCAAGGGAAAAATGGCAAAAATTTCAGCATTTACCGATTACAAAATTGTCACATTTTACAAAACTTTATTGCATTTTTTTTTAAATTTTAAAACGAATTCTATGTTAATTTACAAAGCTGTCGTTAGTAAATTAAAAAAAATATTTACCAGTGTCAAATTTGCAAAATATGTCAATTTTTCACGTTGTCATCGGTGAGGGAAATTAATTTTAAAACCTGGAAAAGTCAGGAAATTTGAAAATGAAATTTCTGGGGGAAACTGATTTCTCGTACATGTTACTTGTATATTGAACAAGAAATTTAAATATATACATCATACTCTGTTATTAATTCTGTATCAGATCAATTTTAATACTATTTTGAAACCAAAATCTTATTTATACATATACATCCCCATGTTCATTCGAATGTAATTGCTTCAGCTACATGACGAAACGTGTATGTTTATCCAGGTTTCAGTTTGAAAAACAAACAGAAATTTGCGAGGGGGTCGACGTGGGAAACGTGTAATCAGCGTTTTTCATAAACACGCTAGCCGATAATTTCTCGGAAATTTTTAGGAAGCCGACACGTCGTGTTTCTTAAGTTCCTAAGTACATGTTTAATGGATTGTTTCAGCAAATCTCGAGTCGCTAAGACCAGTGCTACAGGGGGTGACCCAAGGGGGCATTCGTTGCCATATTTCCCCACTTACACAATCCAGAATGCCTTTTAACTGTCAGCTGAATTACCCCTAAAACCCATTTAACTTCTTCGTTAAGTTGCATGGCTTTTTTTCCAAAATGGCCGATTTCTCCTCAACTTTGGTGGTCCTCCTTACAAATGTGTTATGTTTTAGCTTGTAAATTTGTCCCATGCGTGCCGGAAAAATGCTGTAAACTGCTACCATTATTTGATATTATGCACCCTACTGATGGCTCCTATTGAACAGGGGTCAGTTTGCACCCCTCTCTACGACGGGATTCGTTCCCGAGACCCAACGAAAAGCGGGTATTTTCTTCAACAATGGACGAAATCCAATCAGTGTTTTCATCATTTTGAGGATTTTGGGGATGGTCGACTACAAGCTTTTGGGTAACTTATAGTTATGCGTACTGTCGTTACGAGATTACCCATATCGTAGAGGGCGCTCTGCTCACTGAATGCATTCAAATTTGTCGATTAATGCCGCGAGCACCTCCTAGCGGGGACGATGATTTTATCCAAGATGGCCGCTTTTGAAGTATAACGAGAAGTTAGGACTTCCAAAACTAAGATTTTCAACATTTATTCGAGCAGTTTGTAGCAACTTCTTTGGCCAAGAATTGTCAGTCAGTCATGATAGAAAGATTGTTGAACAAAGATACTTGTATAAGAGTTAGAAAGAAGCTCGTTTTACAAACTTTTGTTTATATTAACTCTTCCGTTACTGTAAAATAACTTGTTGCATAGAGATGATGGTGGATGGTGCAATCCACGACTAAGTCGGTTAAATTAGAAGTTGTTAGATAATCTCTTCTGGATAAATTTGATAAATATTGACAAACTTCTGTTTGGTTGACATCAGGACATATCAGTAGTTCCTCGAGACTATTTTAATGGGATGTTTAGCATGTTTAGAATTTAATAATGGCTATCTGCAGTTTGACCACATCAAACCTGGTTTTCCTTCCAAAACTCTTGTTAGTAAGCTGGAAGTAACGAAATGCAGTTGTCAGAGTTGGAAATTCTATTGACAAACTTCTGTTTGGTTGACATCAGGACATGTCAATAGTTTCTAGAGACTCTTTTAATGGGATGTTTAGCATGTTTAGAATTTACTAATTTCTATCTGTTTGACCACATCAAACCCGGTTTTTCTTCCAAAAACTCTTGTTAGTAAGCTGGAAGCAACGAAATGAAGTTGTTAGAGATGCATGGAAATTCTATTAACAAACTTCTGTTTGGTTGACATCAGGACAAGTCAATAGTTCCTCGAGACCCTTTTAAAGGGACGTTTAGCATGTTTAGAATTTAATAATGGCTATCTGTTTGACCAGATCAAACCTAGTTTTCCTTCCAAAAACTCTTTTTAGTAAGCTTGAAGTAACGAAATGAAGTTGTCAGAGATGGCAACTTCTATTAACAAACTTCTGTTTGGATGACGTCAGGACATGTCAATAGTTCCTCAGTACCCTTTTAATGGGATGTTTAGCATGTTTAGAATTTACTAATGGCTATCTGTTTGACCACATCAAACCTGGTTTTCCTTCCAAAATTGCTGTTAGTAAGCTGGGAGTAACGAAATGCAGTTGTCAGAGTTGAAAACTCTATTGACTAACTTCTGTTTGGTTGACATTAGGACATGTCAATAGTTCCTCAAGACTTTTATTGGGATGTTTAGCATGTTTAGAATTTAATAATGGCTATCTGCAGTTTGACCAGATCAAACCTGGTTTAATTCCTTTCAAAACTTGTTAGTAAGCCTGAAGTAACGAAATGGAAGTTGTCAGAGTTGGAAACTCTATTAACAAACTTCTGTTTGGATGATATCAGGACATGTCAGTAGTTCCTCGAGACTCTTTTAATGGCATGTTTAGAATTTACTAATGGCTATCTGTTTGACCACATCAAAGCTAGTTTTCCTTCCAAAAACTGTTGTTAGTGAGCCTGAAGTAACGAAATGAAGTTGTCAGAGATGGCAACTTCTACAAGTTGTATTAACAAACTTCTGTCTGGTTGACATCAGGACATGTCAATAGTTCCTCGAGACTCTTTTAATGGGATGTTTAGCATGTTTAGAATTTACTAATTTCTATCTGTTTGACCACATCAAACCCGGTTTTTCTTCCAAAAACTGTTGTTAGTGAGCCTGAAGTAACGAAATGGTTGACATCAGGACATGTCAATAGTTCCTCGAGACCCTTTTAATGGGATGTTTAACATGTTTAGAATTTACTAATGGCTATCTGTTTGACCACATCAAACCTAGTTTTCCTTCCCAAAATCTCTTGTTAGTGAGGCTAAAGTAACGAAATGGAAGTTGTCAGAGATGGCAACTTCTATTAACAAACTTCTAGCTGTTTGGTTGACATCAGGACATGTCAATAGTTCCTCGAGTGATTTTGACCCTCATCTTCATACACGTATATCGATCCCTTTACATTATTTCAAACCAGAGTCAGTGGCGCCCCCATTGACCATTTGAACAGCTTTGGCATCCAATGTTGAAGGAACGGAACCAGAAGTTGTTGCACGTCCGCATCTGCTCCTCGCGCTTCAGCGGCCATTGTGAGAAGAGTTCAATGACGTCATTTCAGCCCATGTTGGGCAATAATGCTAATGCCCCAAGTGCAGCGGCAAAGGCCATAATACGGTATTTATGAAAGCCTATAATGCGAGGCAATGAACCAATGTGACCGCCAGATGGCTAATCCTCATCATGCACCCGATGCACGCCTCGTTCTGTCTCTGATTCTCAATTAACGGATATCAATTTCCACTCTTTCCTGCCTGCTACGGTCACCTGAACCGATAGCATCGAATCAATGGACAGTGGTCAGCGAGAACGTACTGCATGACCAGAAGCTAGGATGCGCCACAGGCTGCTACTAAAGGAGGAACAGGTGGGACATACGGGCCTATAGTTTCACCTTTGACCTCATTTTGTACGTGTATCCCCATACATACAAACAAACGGTTTAGGACCCTTGTTTGCACAGCGCCATCTGCGGGATGATCAGTCGTTCCTGTTGGATGCTAATTGTTTGTTTTGGGTTTAGTTGGTTTCAGTGCGAAAACTGCTTGAGATCCACCCATCGGGTAAATGAAAAGTTTTTTAGGTTTTTTTGGTATGAAAGTTACAAAATGACTGAGTCGTGAAATTATACAGTAAATAGTTGACAACATGTGTATAGAGCTATTTGTAATGCATTTCTAAATTTAAACGAACATTTGAAGATGCATTTTTCAGGGTTTCCCCCAGACCTTAAAAACCTGGAAAAGTCAGGGAACTTGAAAATGACCTGGAAAAGTCTGGGAAAAATGGTTTATTTTGAAAAAATCAGGGGAATTCAACGCAGTCATGGCCATCCAAAATTATACTTCCACAAGGTTAGCTGAGGGGCCATTTTCGGAATACAAATTTGCAAAATTTTCCACGTTTTCCGTGTACAAATTTACAATTTTCCACGTTTTCTGAGTACAAATTTGCAAAATTTTCCACGTTTTTTCAGTACAAATTTACAATTTTTCACGTTTTCAGAGTATTAATTTGCAGAAGCTTTCCACGTTTTCCGAGTATATATTATCAAAATTTTCCACGTTTTTCGTGCACAAATTTCCAAAATTCTCTAGGTTTTCCGAGTACAAATTTTCCACATTTTCCGAGGACAAAATTGCAATTTTTTTTACTTTTTTCGAGCACAAATTTTTAACTTTTTCCGAGTATAAAATTTTTACATTTTAAAAAATTTTCATGCAATTTTTTTAACTGTTTTTTAAAAAAAAAATACTGTTAATTTTCAAAATTGTCGTTAGTAAATTTAGAAACAATATATTTTCCAGTGACAATTTTGGAAAATGTCAATTTTTTATGTTGTTATTGCATGGTCAGGAAAAATTTTTCAAAACATGGAAAGTCAGAGAAATGTCAGGGAAATTTAAAATAAAATTTCTGGGGGAACCCTGTCGTTTTCTTTGCGAAATTTAATTTAAAGTTGGGATTTTCAAAACGATTTTTATTTCACAATATATATTTTTGGCTAAAACGAATGAAATGTAATGCTTGTAATAAATTTAATCTAAGTTTATGCATTATTCGTCTTCTAGCTTTTAATTATTTTTTTTTCCGTTAATACCCTATATTGCATTTTAATCCTGTTTTATGCACTTTCTGGAGCTTTCCATTAAATTTGACAGCTATAAATAATTTGTTCGAAAACTGGTATATACTCGATAATTAGTTATCTTAAATGTACTCTATTAAGTTTCAGGTAAAAAAGACCAATTTCATTTCCTAAAAACTAAAATTGCTTTTTCGTGATTGCATCTTGCCATATGGTTTAATCGAGGTGAAGGTCTGAGTAAGTAATTAGGTCATTCTAAAATTTAATTTGACCATTTCATGTAAGAAAAATTGGATGAAAACCTCTGAATTTCGTTAAATATCACGTAGGAAAATAGGACACATTACAAACACCCATACATGTAGACTTGTGTTGTACAACTTTTGTCACAATCACGTGATTGAAACATCCGACATGTTCTGGCTACGTATTTTCCATATAAAACTGAGCACTGAGATGAATTAGGCCTAATGAACGAATCATGACCGCAGCGCCCCCATACCATGCACTTCAGCAAAGGCGCTTCATGGAACAACGTTTTGCCCACTAAGCCACAAATACACAAACATACATTCAATGCAATTACATGCATTAATATGTTTGTTAAAATATGAATTTGGAAAACGTCTTCCTGCAATCCTTCTGTAATCTCGTATTCTATAATAGTCCAAAAGAATTCGTGTCCAAAAACGCTAAAAATTAACCCAATACATGTACACGTACAGTAAATCCTGTTAAGTGACCACCAAAAAATGCTTTATTGGTCACTATACAAAGAATGTCTGAAGTAAATTAAAATAATGAACATGTATGCTGCACTTAAACATGTAGACTGTAATAATATATTAAAAAACCACAAAACCAAAAAATTACAGAATCATCATGTACAAGGGTTAAAGCAAGATGTAACGTGACTGATCCGTTATCTGGTCACTTTTTAAGGTACATTGGCAATGTAAAAATTGCAAAAAAAGAAAACACACACTGGTCACTTCACACAATAGACATGTGGTCATGGTCACTATACAGAGAATTTTTATGAAGGAAATAAAGACAACACACACTGGTCACTGTACGCAATAGACAGGTGGTCATGGTCACTATACAGAGTATTTTTATGAAGGAAAGGTACACTAAAAAAACAATACACTAAAAAGTTGTCAACATAAAAAGTGGTCACTTTTCCAGGTTTTACTGTACATGTATATTAAAATCCATTTGGATATCTCTAAACTCCATGGTTGAATAACCTGTTTCCCCAAATTCTGATTAACTTCTGGTAACCTTCCAACTTTGGCATTATTTAAAATAATAAGGAAAAAAAAGACAACACACACTGGTCACTGTACGCAATAGACAGGTGGTCATGGTCACTATACAGAGTATTTTCATGAAAGAAATGTACTCTAGAAAAAAACAATACACTAAAAAGTTGTCAACATAAAAAGGTGGTCACTTTTCCAGGTTTTACTGTACATGTACATGTATATTGAAATCCATTTGAATTTCTCTAAACTCCCATGGTTGAATAACCTGTTGCACCAAATTCTGATTAACTTCTGGTAACCTTCCAACTTTGGCATTATTTAAAATAATAAGGAAAAAAAAGACAACACGTCGCACTGGTCACTGTACGCAATAGACAGGTGGTCATGGTTACTATACAGAGTATTTTTATAAAGGATATGTACACTAGAAAAAACAATACACTAAAAGTTGTCAACATAAAAAGGTGGTCACTTTTCCAGGTTTTACTGTACATGTATATTAAAATCCATTTGAATTTCTCTAAACTCCATGGTTGAATAACCTGTTGCACCAAATTCTGATTAACTTCTGTTAACCTTCCAACTTTGGCATTATTTAAAATAATAATAACATTTAATGGTTTGGTCAAAATAGCTAGGAGCAAATGCACGTTTTTTTGTTTTTTTATAACTGAATTTTACTCGGACATTTAGCATCAGCATCTCCAAATTACTCCAATGTCCTTCATTATCTTCATACGTAATCGTAATGCTTAACAGGTTTTTTAAGGTTTCGTCTTTAATTAAGAGCACTTGCTCTGATATTTTTTTGTGTTGTCTGGTGAACATTAAAACGAGCACCTCTCGTACTAGATTATCATACTTATTTTAAAATGTTGCTAAGGAATGTCCATCTTGCGCTTTAATCTCGGTCTTCCATTAACTGATTAAAAGTACAGAGATTTGAGTAGAAGTCCTGGAAAAAAAATGAAAGGGAATTTGTGAAACCTTTATCTGTTAATTTCCTGCCAATGCGTATTTTGTATGGATGCATTTGTTTGTATTTTTTTTTTAAATGGCTCTAATTTACTTTTAACGACTGTTTTTCGTCGAGTATTTGCTATCTTTTTATCGTTCAGTCATTCGAGAAATTTTGTGGTTTGTCCAAAATAGTGTGCTGTGACACGAATGCTAATTATTTCACATTTTTATTTTGTGTTTTTTTTGGTTAGTTGTTGCGAAATGGGGAACGAATTAAACGTCAAACACCATCCATGTTTCTGATGCATCCTTATCTTTGAACATATTATATTTTCGGATTTTATTATTGTTTTAACTGACATTAAGTGCAATTCCCGCTTTGTGTCAAACTCCTCCTTTTTTTGAAAAAAACGAATTAAAATTCAGACCCAGTTTCACTAGTTTCTTAAAAAAAACCCAAGAAAGTAGGCTTAACAACTTATATTTAAACCATATCGATAAATTCCTGTTATTTTCCTTCGGTTAGTTGGACAAGATAATTAGATGTAAACTAAAGGATGAACTCGTGACATACGATTCTGAGTACATTGAGTACATGTGCACTATTGAAAATTTATGGATTATAATTGCAATCAATGCTCAAAAATTGTGCAATATTTACACTAAGTTGTCTAGTCTTTACCATTTTGAATAATTGCATCGCAGTTCATAGTTAAGCAGGGTTCCCCCAGACCTGGAAAACCTAGAAAAGTCAGGGAACTTGAAAATGACTAGAAATGTAGGGGAAAAAGCTTATTTTGAAAACGTCAGGGAAATTCAACGCAGTCATGGCCATCCAAAATTAATATTTCTACATGGTTAGCTCAGGGCCCATTTTTTAAGTACAAAGTTGCGAAATTGTCCACGTTTTCCGTGTACAAATTTGCAAAATTCTGTGTACAAATTTGCAAAATTTTCCACGTTTTCTGTGTACAAATTTGCAAAATTTTCCACATTTCCTGAGTGCAAATTTTACAAAGTATTCCACTGTTTTGTGAACACAAATTTTCAGCATTTTAAAACAATTTCCAAATACAAAATTGATGTTTTATGTTAGTTTTCAAATTTGTCGTTAGACTATTTGAAAAAAATGTATATATATTTTTTTAAGATCTGGAAAAGTCAGGAAAATTGAAAAGGAAATTTCTGGGTGGACCGTGTTAAGGATTAATTCTAAAATTACCATACATAATTAATGATTAATTTAATATTTTGAAAAGATAATTCTTTGGTTTTTGAAAACTTAAGTTAAAAGCCAAAACAAATAAGGGTAATTTTATCGATCTGTTTTTAATGTTTGATTAATTTATACATAATCAGTGACGAAAAGGCATGCGAGGGGAAACCTTCACTTACCAACAAATTGAATTGAACTGTATGTACAGTATAACCTGGAAAAGTGACCACCTTTTGAATGGTGACCACCTGTATATGTTGACCACTTTTTATATTGTTTTTTCTAGTATACATTTCCTTCATAAAAATTCTCCGTATAGTGACCAGTGACCACCTGTCTACTGAGTTCAGTGACCAGTTGGTATTGTCTTTTTTGCAATTTTTACATTGCCAATGTACCTTAAAAAGTGACCAGATGACAGATGAGTCACATTACATATTGCTTTAATCCTTGGACATGATGATTCTGTACTTATTTGGTTTTGTGGTTTTTTTACTACGTGTATTACAGTCTACATGTATAAATGCAGTGTACATGTTCATTATTTTAGTTTAATTCAGGCATTCTTTGTATAATGACCACCTGTGTACAGTGACCAACATAGCATTTTTTTGGTGGTTACTCTTAACAGGTTTTACTGAATATGCAATATACAAACTTTAAACCCAGTGGTTCTCAAATAATTCAGCAAATCATGCATTTCAAATGGAAAAAAATCAATGAAAACATAAGAAGCAAAACGCATTTAAAACAAGAAAAACTTGATAATTTTTTTCTAATTTTTTCTTATTTTTTAACCATTTAAAGGTGGTCACTTTTCCAGGTTTTCCAGTACAGTAGAACTCCAATTATCCGAATCAATTGGGACCGGACCCCATTCGGATAATTGGATTTTTTCCGAAAAAGGG
>JAQGBX010002326.1:0-20872 GCA_034698745.1 Megaphyllum sjaelandicum | reverse complement strand
AGATTCTAGAAGTATTAATTTTGAATCGCCGTGACTGCGTTGAATTTCCCTGACTTTTTCAAAATAAACTATTCTTTTCTGACTTTTCCAGGTCATTCTTAACTTCCCTGACTTTTCCAGGTTTTCTAGGTCTGGGAAAACCCTGCATAATATTGAATAATATTGAAACAATAATATTAGTGGCTCTTTAAAAACTGGGAAATTTTGAAAATTGTAACTTTTGGCTCTTCTTTGAAATAAAAATGTAAAGGCGTTTTGCGAATATAAGTGGATTTGCGGTTTTTGGTAGAGAACGAAGGGAATATCTGGAGTTGGAAAGTTCACATTTTTAAATTTCCCGCGCGTGAATTTTAAATTTAATTTTAAAGCCTTTTTGGTTTAATAGCGCCATCTAGGGATCGATATATTTAGGGGTTAAAATTTCAAATTAACGCGGGAAACTTTAAATTACGAAAGTCTCAAATCCAAGCATTTCTTGTTTTCTATATTAATTTCCAATAACATTTTTAATTTAATATCTAAGGCTTATTGTTACGTCAAAAACTTAATCTGGACAATTTTTTTTCTTTTATAATGCCCTTGCTTTTTTTTTTAGAAAAAAACAGGTGCTTTTATTTACATTACATCGATATTAGGGCGGGCCCGGAGTTGCCATCTCCTTTGAGTGACCCAAACACCTCTATGGGAACCATTACCTGGCTTACTTCCAGTTTTCAAATCAAAAACCCTTTACAAATTATAATATTGGATTACAAGACAATCACTGTATTTAATAAGTAATTTCTGCACAGTTCAAATTTATAACGCACTTCTCGTTTCAATATTTCAAATTAAATTCACATTTCAGAAAAAAAAGCATTGATAAATTTCGTAAAATTGGAATGCATACAAAATAAAAAAAAATATGAAAAATCAAGCAGTGAACCTATATTTAACAAACCAAAGTTTATGAAAATGTCATTACAGTTATACCAGTATAGATTTCCAATGAGGGAAAAATGAGGGAGGGGGGGACGGAATTCCACCCCTTAATTACCATTCACGCGTGTTTTCCAAACATTTCCATAATAGGTAAATGAAAACATCTCAAATTTTTTTATGGTATATCTCTTTACATTTTTTTAAAAATTATGAAACCACAACTATTTAAACAGATCTTTTTTATCACGTGACTGAATCCTGATTAATAAAATGCCGTTAAACATACAGAAAATGGAGCAATCTGCACACTATTGATCGAATTGGGTGAATGGTTATAACAACCATTCATCACGTCATATAGAAATACCAATAATTTCCGGAAAAGAATGAGGGAGCACGAACCACACGAAACGTCCAATACGAGTGGTTTGGCAATATGTTTTGGAAAAAATATACTCGCAAAGCATCATTACTTTTTGTGCATTCACCAATTTGTTAGAACAGCCCCTAGAAAATGGCAATCACTAAGAACAGCAACGTTATGCAGTGCAGCCTTCAAATTGTGTTCCGAAAATTGCATGAAATCCACAGCTATGAAATTAAGCCCTTTTTTAGATACTGTATACAGCACATGCACTTTTTCATTCACCAAACGTCACAAAAAAGAATAATCTTTGTATTATTATAATGTAAATTTTTATTTAAAAAAATGTCCTTTCCAATCATATACATGTAATGACTATTAGGCAGCCATTCAATCATCTTGTACAAATCTGGTTATTATAAACATGAAATAATTTAATAGAGTTTAATGCAGACTTGCGAGTAAGCCGACATCAAGGAGATTCTTTATCGAATCATTGGCTTTATCAAATTTTGCCAATGCAATTAATTATGATGTCACGTAATGCTGGATATGACTATGCAATATGAATAAAGACTCATTCCGTTTACACAATGCCTAGCACTTATTAAACGGAAATGATAATTTTAAAAAAATAAAAAAAGATTGCACTCATAAAAAAAGTGGAGTGTCATCTGTTCGCAAAAATAAGCATAGAACAGATGCAGTTTGAAGAAAATTTAAAAATGTAGCGCTGCTAGGATTAATAGTTTAATTGTTTATAAGATAATTAGGATTAGTTCGTGGATTGATAAGGGAAGAAATAATTGATTTAAAAAATCAATTTGAAAGTGGACGGTGCTAGAATACATGAAATGTTGAATAAGTATGCATAGTTATCCTCAACCTACTATGCCAGAAGACGTTAGTTTGGAATAAAAATTATAAAAATAAATGATTTATGAGGTAAATTGAAGTCTGAAATGAAGTTTTAACATACAGTCGACTCGCATTTTAATGAACCGGGATGGACCCAAACAAATTTTGTAAAATAGAAAATTCCTAAAAGGGAATGATATTAAAAAAACGCAATTTGCACTCAGCTTTATACAACTGATGCAAGGGACGACTGTAATAACTTAAGATATTTTAAGTAAATTTATTTTTTGGAAAAAATCATTGTCTTGCTGTTAAAGAGTGGGAATATTAATGTCTTATGAAAAGTCATTTTTTTTAAAAATGATGAGCAGTGCGTTTTGTGATACGACGAGTATCGAGTTTAGAACTTTAAAAGCCGCCAGCTTGACCCAGTAAAAGTGAAATCTTACATGAAAATTTAAATTAAATCTTCCCAATGCGATGGACAGACCAGCTCCTGAGAAGTTTAGGGACCTTTTTCTTTGAACCTTCTTTTGGATCTCCTTGCTTTCCATGCGACAGAATCACTTCCAAAGTAGCTCCAGAGGTCATACTTAAACACGTTCGCACGTCGTCGCCTTCTTCAACAACATCTATAAAGTAATTCCAAAAAAATGCAAATGTTAAATTTTTTAATAATGAATAAGAAAAGGAATGTCTAGTAAAACAATTCATAATAATATCAGGTCATGGATTAGTGAAGAAACGTGAAGAACATTAATTTTCCGAAATAGCTATTTCCTTTGAAATCTAATTCGTTAGTGACATTGGTCAACTTAAGAATTTAAGTTTAAAAATTTGCATTTACACCCGTCTGTTCAAGACACATAGCACGCACAATATAGACTGATTCATTTAACAAAGGTGGGGGAAAAAGATCGATGAAATAAGAAGAAATTCTGGTGCGATGCTGAAATTCCTTTATGGCTGAAACTTGCTAACCTTGAAACAATTCCTGTAGAGTGATGGACTTTGCAGCCAATACTTCTTTGTGGGCTGTCCTAATTTCAAAGCATAGTGAGAAGGTGGAAGGTATGCCATTGGCACCATCAGCCTGAAAGAACAATACAATTAAAAAATAACTAGATGGCAAATCAAAAAACGAAATGTTCAAAGTAACTGAAAATTGTACTCTGAAATCCAAGTTAAAGGCTGGGTTTGGTGAAGCTTGCGTTAATTTCATCTTTGCCAGCGTCTTTGAGACAGACTTTCTTGTGCAATCTACCCTGGATTTGAAAAAAACCCAACTCAATTGTAAAAATTTCCGAGGAATATACGAAATCAACTATGGACGATCATGTAATCTTTCTGCTAACTTTGGGTGTAACCTGACATAACATGATAATTGGCTTGTATTTTTGACGTCAAGCCCTGAGGCTTGCACTACTGTCCCATGAACATTGTAGTAGCGCGTTGTTTCCTCCTGATTCTTTTTGGAAGCACCTTCACCTATTTAAAAATATTAATGAAATATAAATATATTGCTTCAAACTACACAAAACAGTAGCAAAAATCTATAATCAACGACGTAAGAAATCACTTGTGCACTCTGAAGTATTAAGGTCATCCCTGCATGATGCAAAGACGCCTTATTCTTGTTAATCAGGCAAACACGCATTGAAACAATTTGTTTTCAAAATGAAGTCAAAACTGATGCATTACGTATACTCTTTCAAATCTACAGCAATATTGCAAGTGAAAATGGTTTTATTATTTTCTAATTACTATGAAATAGCAAGAAATAGAAAAATAGTTGAAAACACCAAAACTGAAAATGGTGAAAAACTTTTGCTCTCAAAGTGTTAGAATATTTGGAAACTTTAATTCTTACCAGGCTCCACAAGCTGGTCCAAACCAATGCTGGAATTTTCCAACGAGTCACTTGTTATGCTGAAAATAAATAAAAGTGCTAAATTATTTTGTGATCATATAAATAGTCAAGGTGTGAAGTTTTTTCCAAGAAGTAAATAAAAATTTGAAAGTTTTAAAAGTGGTTGGATTTTTGATTGTCTAATTGGATAATAAATAAAATGTGGTGATGTACAAATTATTGATCTTTTTAATAATATGTATACTAATTATAGAATTTATATGAATAACAATAATTCCATACAACAAAAACTAATGTGCACAAATTAATAAACCACAATTATAATTTTACATAATAAACTTTTGATTGCTTAGAAGGACTATCTACAAAAGTAAACATAAAATAATCTTTATTAAAAGAAAAATACAATAAAATTTAAAAAAAAACTGTGAATAAAATGGAACATTATCTTAATGGGGAGATTAATTATTTAAGTAATAAAAATATTGCATACATTTCAATGTTGTTACAGCTTGAAAACAAATCTCTCGATTCCATGGTTACTCTTTCCTGAAATGGTTTCAGTTTATCGTCACGAACATTAACCTCAGATCGAAAGCGACGCAGTGGATGTGAAAACGTTTTCCTCACCTAATAAATGCAAAAAAAAAATAAACATTGAAAAGAATATGATAAGAAAAGATGAACTCGTAGCTTGCAAGCGTTTAATTGGTGCTGAGCATCAATTTCCTGTTTCCTGTGTTTCTTTCTTTTAAAAGATTTCTTAATATAAGGGTCAGATTCACGTGTGGCATTCCGGGTATGCATGCAAGCAAATTCCCCACAATTTAGACACGAGTCCTCGACGAACCAATAAATATGATCACATACTTTTTGTCTTATTCCTTGAAGACTAGAATAAGCTGTGCTTCCTCTACTTATTGGAGTTGTAGGTTCTTGAACAGCTTCACTGACGACAATATCTGATGAAGGCTTAATCTCCGGCGTCGGAAGAGATGATTTTCTCTCTGGCGGTGATGGTATCACAACAGGCTTTAGCTTGGATTTACTTAGGTTATATTTAGTTCCGTCAATTTTATGATTGATGACCTAGTAAATGGTAAAAACCTTTGTGAGCCAGTTATTCAACAATTAATTAAAATAAATATCAGAGTGGCCATGCCACAAAAATATTGCATTGTATGAAAGACATTTTTAATTTAGCTGGCAGTAAGTAAGAATGTGTCTTTTGAATCACAATTACAAAAAAAAATATCATCAAAATGCATTTTACTGTGTATTAATCAATAAATAATGAATAATTAGAATTAAAAACATGGAAACTTGCTCAAAATTTGCTATCTGCAAAGATCCAAAGGTTTATTTAGGTTTGAAATTTAGGATATTTGCTTACCCAGGAAAAAAATGAAGTAACAACACTGCAAATGGGCAATAAATCAGCACTTGGTCAGATGTATAAAATAAAACGGCAATTTTTGCGCAGTCACTATCTGGATATTTATTTCACTTTAACTGCATTTATGAGCAACGTATATTGGACAAATTTTTAGTAATTACAGTTAAAACATTTGAAAAAAAAAATATGAAATAATTAAATACTAAGGAACTCCTAACAATTAGACAATTAGAACGCGCAGCACTAAAATGGGTCACCAATTTTGTCACCAATCTCCCTTTTTTGCAACCAACATATTTCGACCTGCAGCCACAATATAAAAAAATAAATCAAAAAAAATCTTGCAAAAAATTCATGGGTGTGGTATGAATGTCCTTTCGACGCCTCTGGACTTCTTATTTTTTTTAAAAATTATGAGACTTCAAAATGAATTAAACCTACAATACAACTTCGGTATTCTAAATATAAAAGAGATAACTAAATTTAACGTGTCTCATTTTATTCGACCTTGGAAGGTTGGTGATTAATAAATAATGGTCGAGTTGTGGGGGAACTGCCTCTGTATAAACTTAGGAAAACCACGAAAACCAGTCATGACAGCTAAACGTTTCCTTACGAAATGCAAACAGGAGAATTGCACCACTCAAGCATCATTATCAAAAAATGTTTTAAAAGTTTTGCTAATATTAGTTGGATAATAAAGGTAAATGTAATATTATAATCTGGAAGTTTTTGCATAATAGGCACTTCAAAACTTTGTCATCGTGCAAATTTGCTTTCTAATTAACATTTGTTGCTAGAATTATTCAAGATGAAAGTACAATCGATGTTCATGATATTGCTTCAACTTTCTATTTCTACTTTTAGTGTTCTAAATTTGTTTGCATGCATGTATATGATGTAGGCGTTATTAATATAAATTAATAGCATTTGTAATAGCATTTGTGGTAATTTTGATAATTTACTGCTAATTGATAAATACAGAAAATAAAAATATATTTTAAACTTTAACTTTACTACAAAGGTCCCTACAAAGAACCTACAGATAATTTGACGTTTCATAGCTTGTTGAAACTTTGCTTTAGTAATTATTTAGTTTATATAAATATTTTAAAAAAGCAGTAGTTTTATTTCTTTAATTTCTGTCTGGAAACTTAGATACACATTTCTTAATAGTGTGATTCAAGATTATTAATTCTAAATTATTAAATTTCACTTACATACCTGATTTGGGCTTAATTTCTTATCATTCTAAATGCTTCACGTCACAGTTTAGCAGGGTTTTCATCAAAATTACCACACGTTGTAAAGCGTACTTTATAAATACGGGGCAATTGAACTGTAATTCGAACTTACTTCTGGCTCCTTGCTCACAATCTGCTTCAATTCTGTCTGATCAACTGAGCTGAGGCTTTCTTGATGAATGGGATTTTTTAACTGAAATAGCAAATAAGAATAAAATTAGCATTATCCTACTTAAACTTTAGTTAAAAACAGAAATAAAACACAAAACAAATTTAATGACATGAATAAAAAGCCTTTTCCTACCTGTGGCACTGCTTGATCCACGGATGGATTGTCCAACTTTGTTGAAAGTGAAGTTGTTTGGGGCAAAGCACTTTCAACTGCTGTGTTATAATTGCTAATTGATGAGGTCTGGTGTTGGTTTCCAACCTTAGATGGTAAGTGATAATCCTCTTTAATATTATTAATGGATGTTTCGCTTTTCGACTCTTCAGGCGAATAGCCTAAATTTCCGTCGCCATAAAAATTTTGAGTCGTTTTGCAGTTATCCAAAACGGGTGTTGTATTTCCACTTGTTGAACTCGTTTTGCAACTTTGCTGAGTTGCATCCAAATCCTGCAAAATGAATGTTTCATGTAATAATAATAATAATAACATAACAATTACAGCAAAGCTACGATAGCTTGTTGCCATCAAAAGAGTTTAAAAGAATGTAGTAACATAAGTGTTCATAATTTTATTGATTCTTTTTGACAAAGTCTGTACAATAAATAATGCAAATCTAAAGTCTTTAATTAAGAACAATGTATTTTTAAAAAGTACAAAAAAAGAAATATTTGATTATGCAGTTTCAATTATTGGATACTATATAGTACTATCCTTTGTGGTGCGATAAATTGATACTTTTGTGTTCCCTTAGTAAAGATTCATTTGATTGTTGCTTACCTCGGTAGAAAAACTTTCAGAAATAATTCTAAGCTGCAATTCTATTTCACCAGATTTGGATTCATTCAAAGTAAACCATTGGCTGCCATCCTACAGAAAAAGTAAATTGTAAAACCTCAACGTTAATTCACGATGCTGAAACTAACCCAATAAATAATCGTTGAACAGGAATGAGTACCTTCATAAGTAGTTGCTGAATATCTTCTGCGTTTAAAGACAAACGTCCCAAAAAATCCTTTCCAATATTGTCACGATCCCAAACAACCTGTGAAAAGACTTGCAATGTCTGTATTTGTGATAACATACAGTGTGCAAAAAACATAGCCCAATTAAATCACGCAAACTATTACTGATCATGTTATGGTCGCTTGTCATTGTGCAAGGACTTTAGACTAGTTCAGTGCTGTTCAGGAAAAAGCAAAACGTGCCACTTACCAAGTTAAGAACATCTCCAACTTTTGGTGTTCCAATAACAAATTTTTCATCCCATATTGGATTTAACGTCCGTTTTTTAACACAAGTTCTGTAAAAACTGTCTTGGTTGATGTGGAACTCACAGAAGGGGTCACTGTAACCTGTTAAAAAAAAAACTAAATATAAGTTCAAATTGTTATGGGAATTGTACACTTAATGATAAAACAAATCATCTCATGTAACTTTCTGTGAATAAAAAGTTAATCTTATCATTTAATAGTAAACTGTAATAAATTTCAGATCACCTAACATCGAAGATCAAGGTTAAATTACAATGGAGAACTATAATATTGCGATAATTAATTGCGCAGAATGAATATACACAGGTATTTAACAAAACACTTACCAAATAAATCTTTAGCCATTAAATTTCTTGCTTTAATTATCCTTATTTCCATGGGACCGCATCCTATACAAAACGCCAAAGGAAATTACACTGAATTTCAAAGAAACCAATAGAAGGAATAATAGGAACTAATAAAAGGATAAAAAAATTAAGGACTTACAAAAGTCCTTGCATAATATTTTTTTTCCCCAATTCACGTTATTTTTGTTTCCCGTTTAATTCCATTTTTTGAATACCAAATAAAAATAAAAACATAGAATTCTATTCAAAACATTAATTGGAAACGCCGATTGAAATAAATAGATACCTGATGTCGATGAGATAGGCATATCAGCCAAGTTCGGCACAAGAAATTTCTGAAATAAGATGAGGATTTTGCAGTTATCTTGAACAACTTTGAACTTTGAACAACATTAGCAGTACTGTATACCATTTTGGGGCTATCACAGAGAGCTTTAGCGCCTACCACATTACCCCAGTCTCTTGGATTGTATATTCCTGCTCATGGATTAGATATCCACAATAAAAAAGATTATTTTTCTGAATACACAATCCATTTTTGATAAACTACTATTTTTAGTAGTAAATAAAATAAACTTACAAAGGTATGTAAACCTATATTAGCCTCAGTACGACAATTTAATACTATATTCCAGAAGCACTATGAAAGAAAGATTGAGTAGCACTAATTCCTCTCATGACTAACTGAAGCTTCCGTTGCAACTGTTTGTCCAAAAGAAGTCAGTAATGCTAGTAAATATTTACTACGACATCAAATCTGTCCCAATAATTAATTTGGACATTCATAAAACTAGTTATATGGTGAAAAGCTAATGCAATCATATAGCTGTTTATGAATATGAAATTTTGCATTGTATTGAAATTTAGACTTACAGCTGTATTGATTAGTGGTGAGTTTATGGTCGCGAGTTTTGATAAACTACTTGGGGCGCTGTCCACGATATGACATTTTTGGATGAAATTACTTCCTGCAAGAAAACATAAAATGCATGGGAATGCTTGTATCCAAACCTGATAAGTCCCAACACAAATGCTCAAAATCAGGATTAATTGCAACAAAATTACCCAGAAGAAGATGATTGAGGAAAAACATGCAAAGAGCAGATACGAGAATGAATGCTAAAATAATGTAAATTCCAACTGGTTCTTTCTTAAAATGAAACCATTAGATCAACGGCTGCAATAAATCAGCACAAACATTCACATTCATCTAATAAAAACCAAATAGATTTAGATGAAGCACAGATTTCTTGGTAACACAGTTTATTATTTTGCATCCATACCACCAGCCTACAAGCAAAATTCCATCAAAAATGAAATGTACTTCGATGCAAATAGCAAGAAAATCGTAATTGATATTAAACTAACTGCTAGCTAAGAAATAGTCATGCATGTTCATCATAATTGCACTGGACGAAGACTAAGTCTGCTATAACAGCATATTTACAACAAACTTTAGTGTGATAAATATTAACAAATTTATATATTAGTTTGAACAGTACACAAATTCAGACAATAACAATATAGTAAGAAACAGTGCAGAAACCAGAGTATCCAGGATTAGAAAAATAAGATTTCAAGCTCAATCTCGCCCCAAAGTTCCAAAATTGACTCCTGCAATTACCACCATGAGTTTAGAAGCATGCCAGAAGATACATAATAAAAATATGAGAAAACCGTAGAAAGCAATTAAACATGTGGAATATACAGACCTGACTGTTCCACAGATTGTGACGGCCTAAACAGAACAGACACCAAAAGGCTGCCACACTTCCTGTCATTTGAAAATTCATCTGAACTGGCTTCCATTGAGATGGACATTTGCTGCATGACATATTCTTTGGTCAGCTGTATTTAAATATATAACAGTTTTTAATGTTTGAATCATTTACCAGGATCCAAATAAAAGAATAATGCCATAATTAATTTAGAGTCATGACTATTTTTTAAAATAAATTCAATACGTACATTGGACAAAGTTTCGCCTATAAGCAAGTGATTTTGCATATACATGTAGTTTTTAAATTTCTTTCTATCTTATTTTTAACATTGGCAACATTTCTAACGTTTTTCAAAAATAATTTTGCACTCTCAAGATAATATATGTGTTCTCTAGCATTTAATTATTCCTTACTAAAAAAATTGTTAATGAATTATTAGTTCATTCTTAATTCTTACAGAATTCAGATTAACTGTGGCTAATCCTAAACATCCAGCATCAGCCATCTTCGAGATGTCATAATTCGAAACAGCTATTTGTAACGAGGTTTGGGCGATGTCAGCAACAAGAAACTCCGTACTGGATTCCCAGCAAGGATTACAAGTTTGGCTGACATAATGAGTTGTTTTTACCTGCAAAGAAAGCGATAACATATAACATGATTATTTTCTAGTGATAATTACGGAAGACACAAAATCAAGTCAATTTCCACCACATTTATTATAATGCACTAGTATTACATAATGTGAAAATAAAACTAACTTCTTTGGATTTATATTGAGACTGCTTCACATTACAGTAAATAAAGGGGGGAGGGCATCTGTATGAAAACTAAACACATTAGTCGAAAATGTGATAAGATGCCTGAACTTTAATAATAACATATTTGAGGTGGTAAGAACACCTAATGAGCTTAGATATGTTAACAATTCATCTAAACATAAATAACTCCTTGCCTTCTTTGTGTTGTAGAATATTACACAATAAGGATTCGGTAAATGTTTTGATTCTGTCAGTAATCCATCAGCACCATGAATACAAATGTAAATCACTCCAGCTTTTGAACTTGGCATGTGTGGAAGACCATCAACTAGAGACCAAGAAAAAATGTCATTATGAAAAATTAAAGAAAACATGAGGATTAAATTAACAAACCTTCATCCACTTCTTTTCCAGAATCAATTTGTAGAGGCATCAAAGGTTCGTATTGCATCTGCAGATATGCATAAAAAACGCCTTTCTTTTGAAGTTTATCATCACACCTGTAATAGAATTTTGATATTTATCTTAATTGTCAAAATGGCTTATTTATATGAAGAGAGATTAAGGATTTTTTTTTATAAACACGGACCTTTAATAATGTGACAGTACATTCAAAGGTCATGCAATATTTTTAAATATCTGAATTTATATTTAGGAATACTTGTGGTCACCTGACCTCAACAGGTTTTATGAAAATCGGTCGTTTTAAAATTTTCTTGACTTTAGACTACCTTGGGCAACCGTACATTGTACTAAAGTAGCTCATCTTTGGCTCATTTTCATTACAACTGGTATTGGAAGGTAATGGAATGCATTTGCTTGAACTCCAAAATCAAATTAAACATGTACTTTTTGGGGTTGTATAATCCATTATACATCCATGACATATCCATTATTAAGTTGTACATTGTTCATTATTTACTTACATAAAACGTCGATCTTGAAAGCAGTCAATCAAAGGTATTGTGAATTCTGCTAATGTGGATGTGCCAAATAATTTCTTGTTTTTAATTTTGATAATTATCTGCAAAAATGATTCAACATATAAAAACGCTGCTCTGGAATTTGGTAGAAGTTTTTGAAAAATCTCAGAAAACTGCAATGGACCATATGCAGATTTTGTCAGCACGTAATTTTAGTCAACGATTCGATGAAAAAGTCCCCTGATGGGGGCTCTTAGGAAACTGCACAAGGACCATTTAGAATATTCTTACCTTGTCGTCAACCAACTTCTCAACTAAAAATGAGTGTGTGACCGTCCAATTTGAGGATATGATGGATTTTGCAGATGTGTATTTTTGGCCGCCTAATCGCAGAACACACCACCTTTCATCTTCATTTTTTCCACCTAAGTTTTGCAAAAAGTATATTTACTTTCAGTAGAAAATAAATTAAAGAATAAATATAATTCATGTCAGGTAAAAAAAAACACGCATAAACATTTTTTTTTTGGAAATTGCGATTGGAACATTCATCTCTATGCATACAAGAAAATGTTAATTGTCTAATAATACATGCATTGGATTATACTACCAAAGAATATTACTGCTTTCTTCTGCCTAAATATGTCTTCTTAGGGGCTAATTTTGTATTCACCTGAGATAGTTTTACCAGACTGAAAAACCTGGTTTTTCATTATCATTATCATTATCAAAAAGAAACACTTACTGGGACTTGCTGATTTTCCACTTTTATGCAGCCATCCTACCGTGACGGTCAACACACCTTCAGCTAAACCAAATAAACAAAAATATTTGATTTAAAACTTTATTGTCTGCTAAAAGTACAAAGTCATGTATGGGAACACTGTTTCCTGCAAATGAGAAAATCAAGTTGTTTTAGGATTATGGGTAAAGTGACTTTAGAATTGAATAAACACTGAAGTAAATTACCTGCAAGGAAATTATTATTTTTGCTAATTTTCGAGCAAAATAAAAAATATCCAAAACTTCTTGTGTTTATTACAGATTATAATGTGGCTTTTATTACCCAAGTAAAACAATATATAAATAATCATATATTTTATTACAATTATTTTGTACTTACCCAAAGAATTACCAGTTGTTTGTCCAGGTAAGGGGTAATCCATGGCAGCAAAATTGATTTCCAATTGAAATGGGTCCACAATAGCACCAGTTAATATATCCATAATGAATGAGTTAAACCAGTCTCTGATGCCTAGAGTAGTCATCATTTCAGTAGTCGAACGCAAACACTTGATATCAAAATTTACTGTTGGTCTATAAAAAGATATAAAATAAGTTCACTAAGTTGACAAATATAAATACAACATTGAAATAGTTTGACTTACTTTTCAGTGAATGTAACAGTTGCTTTACTGATATGTGGGAAGGCTGCATCCATGCTAAACTGTATGGTTGACTGTATATGTCCAGTTACTTTTAGGTTTTCAAATACTAAGTCGACTTCCAGTCTATAGGAAAATAAATAATTAGATAGTCATTCGAGTTATCGTGTGAAAAATTGCTATTAAGCTACCAACATCACAACTGTTTTATTGCACCACAAATAACAACGAAGTAATATATTCGGTGTTAACAATGACCTTACAAAATACATGTATAGAAGAATATTATTATCAAAAGACTGATGCAGACTGCAAAAGCTAATTTCATTTACTTGATGCGAAGTCATTAAGACAAATCACACATAATCAAGCAACACCAGATCATGTGACACATGGAAGTGCCATGGTTCCTTTCTTTTTGTTGTTTATCAACAATTTATCAAAAACCATAGATTGCAGGTTTAAACATTTGGCCAGTGTCGTGATAAAGCCAACATGTATTTTTTTAAAAATGTATATCCTAACCAGGCTTAGAGTTTGGTTATGAGAATTTCCCAAAAACTGGTTATCTCCTAAAAGTTGTCAGATCAGTGAAACACATACGAGACACCATTACCAATGATGTGTTGGAACACCCAAATCAAGAAACTACGGATTTGGAAAATCAGTTTATTACAGTCGTTTAGAATGGATTTTTAAAAACTTGCCACAATCTTTTAGAAATTCAATTTAACGCCAAATCGCTGATGTTGCGATCCTTTATAACGAAGACCTTCCAACATTCCCCTAATGTTAAAGGAACCCGAAGATTAAGAACCCTGATTATGTCATAAAACAGGGTTCCCCCAGAAATTTCCCTTTCAACTTCCCAGACTTTTCCAGGTTTCAAAAAAAATTCCCCGACCAATTACAACGTGAAAAATTGACACTGGACAATATTTTTTTTTAAATTTACTAAAGACAATTTTGAAAATTAACGTTGAAAAATTTTTAAAATGGTAAAATTTCGTATTCGGAAAATGTTGAAAATTTGTGCTCGGAAAAAGTGAGAAATTTTGCAATTTTGTCCTCGGAAAATGTGGAAAATTTGTGCTCTGAAAACTAAGAGAATTTTGAAAATTTGTACACGGAAAACGTGGGTAATTTTGCTAATTTGTACTCGGAAAACCTGGACAATTTTGCTAGTTTGAACTCGGAAAAGGTGGAAAATTTGCAAATTTGTACTCAGAAAAGGTGGAAAATTTTTAAAATGTGTACTCAGAAAAGGTGGAAAATTTTACAAATATGTACTCAGAAACGGTGGAAATTTTGTGCACATTTCTACACGAAAAATGGGCCCTGAGTTAACCTTGTAGAAGTATTAAGTTTGGATCGCTGTGACTGCGTTGAATTTCCCTGACTTTTTCAAAATAAACCATTCTTCCCTGACTTTTACAGGTCATTCTCAACTTCCCTGACTTTTACAGGTTTTCCAGGTATGGGGGAACCCTGTAAAAGAGTAATGCAGAGTAATGGCAGCGCAAGAGCCAATGAAAAATCAAGCCCACGATTTTGGATTTTCCATATTTCTGTGAATTTACTGTTGGTATACCTCTAAACTGTGGAAATTGCAGCAAGGGCTAACCACCCTTTGCCAATTTCCTGTCAATAAAAGTGTGTAGCTAAATCCAAGTTGATATTAGAATATAACAACCCAATCTTTAATATTCTATAGGTTAGTATTTAAATTTCTATGAAAGAAGTCTAGGATACAACTCTTCAGGAATTTCTCATCTGTAACCAAATCTTTACTTTAGTCTGAAATCTATTTTTTTATATTTTATAATGATATTATAAGCATAGAATGTCTTTATTAACATGTTGTACTATTTAGGCTGCTTAGCTGAAAGACTTACCGAATAACACTAAGAATTTTCTTAAAATATTTTACATATAACACATGTTCCTTAAATAATAATGCATACATCTGCATAAAAATTCGGATAGCAGAGAAAAACATTACCCTGGCGACACTTTCCCAGTAAAAGTCATCTTAAAATCTGGACAAATGATCCCCACATCAGCGTGAATAACTAATCGGTATTTCAATGAATGGACTACATCTGACTTTTCTGATGGTGACAAGCCTTTCAGGTTGGAAGAAAATAATGGAGCATTTACAGTGTTTGTATCGAAGGCTCGGACAGATGTAATAAAAGGCGTTTTGTCTCCTAAGGTGAAGTCTTTCAACCTCACGGAATCTGCAAGTACAATAAAATGGCTAAAATATAACAAATTTGTTTCACTCTTTCAACATTTGATGATACAAAAATCTTTGCCTTTTTGATGTTAATAGAAAAAGGAAGAAAATCATTTCATTTAATTTTGTGAGTCTGAAAATTTGTTAACTATGTTGTTCCCTTTACAGGTTATCCATGCGTACCTTTTGGAAAAGTGCTGAAGCAAAGCAATCAAGCAGCAGTGAAGGATGAACTCAAAATGTTGCTGAATTTAATCAACTTTATGCACCTACCTAACATGGGTAAAGAAGCTTCATTTATCAGTGTTTCAACATTTGCTTTTAGCCAGTTGAAAATAGATGTTGAACTGAATAACCACCTAAACAAATATTATCATAATTAAAAGCAGTACAAATCGAGGAAAACTAAAAAGTAAACATGGTAACATCGTTTTAATTCAGGTATAAGCATAGCCATCAACATATCTACGAGATGCTTCGATCCCAAAATTCTCGGAATTCAAATTTGACGAGGAACCAACATTTAATGGCAAATAATAGGGCATAGTCCTTTTTTAAATATTTATCATTTCCAATTGCAAATTGCTCCCAATATCTTCATTGTTACTAAAACTGAGAAAACAATGCGTCTCATATTGCTCGTCTGGCAGAAAGCAATCACTGAAAGCTTCGGTGCTATGCGTGTTTGCCTGATGATATAATTCGGAGCAATCTAATCAAAGGGCATTATTGTGTTTAGAATTGCTTTTCATGGCTTAAAAATAAAAGGTTATCAATAAAAAATGGCTTATGGCATAATATCCTCTAACATTAAAAAAATAAATTGCAGATTTGCTTCAGTAACGCCACGGCCCAACACTAAAATCTGTGAACAAGTGACAATGACGTCAACCTTCTTTTTTTAACCCAGCCTAGTAGTTGGGTTGCGAATTTACAATAACTACATTTAATGCCATCAAAGATTTCACAAGTAAATAGTACTTTGGGGGTCCCCGAAGAATCAGGGGCTCGAAACCATCGGGACACCCGGGAAACGACTCTGGTCAAGACATATGACTACATATATCCACATCTTTATAGTTAATTTAGCGCATAATCTGCCATTTTAAATCTGCCATGTTAGAAACACTGTAAATGGCTAATTAAAAAAATTAAAATATGGTACAACTAGGAAACCTACCATCGATTTAAGATAAAGTTCAGCCATTCTGCCGACTCATCGTGCAGAAGTGCTTTTCTTCGGTGGACTTTGCGCTTTTCAAATATCACGCAATCTTCTAACAATCTGGAGAAACTGCCCCACATGATAATGTGAATAATAATTGCGAGTAGAAGGACCCAGGCAATGGAGAAGCCAAAGGTGCCAAAAATCCAAGCCATGCAAATGGTGGCACATAGGAAATACTGATTCCAATACAGTTGGGATTCTCTCTGAAAAAAATGTTCAGGGTGACTCAAACGATAACGAAATTACTGATATATCGACTCATTTCTAAAAAGTTCTTTGGATTGGTAATGTTAAAATTACTGCAGTTTCATCGATGACACAAAATGAATTTTTATTATGGCCATTTTAGCATTACCTGTTTTTTTCTGAGTAAATCATTCTGAATGTCTTCGTCCGTATCTATATTGTGTTGATTTGTCTTTGGACGATTCACTGCAGCTAACTTATTGGGATCCCCGTCTGCCATCGCACCACACTCTACTTTGACAAATGGAAACCTCTTTTCTGCATCAGAAATATCTAAGAGGACAAATAAAACAATTATTAAAACACACAAAAAACATACATGTAAGAATGAAAGCCAAGCCCATCTGTCAAAAGTCATCACGATTCAGTAGTAAAGAATTCGATGGAATCTGTGTGGAATAGCAACTTAGAAAAACTATGACATAAGTTCTCAAACCACTTTGTTGCTGTGGTCGATCGCATCAGAGCAATAATACATTTTTTATAAAAATAAGAAATATTATTATCTCCTTCTTATATTTAGTATTATAATTTCACGAGTAATTCAAAATATTTTTAAGACATCTGTAAACTGTGAGCAGCCATTCTCATTATACAGAATACCCCATTTTATTTGATGCAAAGTTAAAATCAAACTAACGTTTTCAGAGCATTGAAAGATAATTGAGATCATTTGGCCTTCAATATTTGAAATCACTTGCCCTTTAATTTTACGTGAATTTGACCAAGGTCAAAATAATTTTTTCAACATGGCGTGATATACAGTAATAGCAACCATAAAAGTTCCTGCACATAAGTGTCCATGTAGGTACATGTAAAAAAAGAAGGCAATTAATAAAAGTTTTATTGCAGAAAATGAGAACTAATGAGATCGGTGAATGTGAATTGAAGTCACGAGGGTCAATCAAGGCCCAATTAATAAAGTTAACCCAGTGTCTTCTTTACCCAGGTAGTAATCTGGTCAAAATCACCCAGCAGAAAAAAAACTGCAGTTTGTTTTGCAGTATATTGCAGTTTATTACAAAATACTGCAGTTATTTGAAACAAGTACTGCAGTTGTTTTTTTGCAGTAAAGTGCAATTATTTGAAACAAATTTTGCAGTAAATTGAGGTATTTCAGCAGCTAAACTGCAAATAATACTTCAGTTTGAATACACTGCAGATTTCTGCAGTAAAACTGCAGTTTAGTTTCTGTTGGGACATGACGTCGTACTTGAATCTATAATTATACCCCTAACCAAAAAATTTTAGATAATTTGAAGAAATCTGAGGTCAATTTATAAGAGCATGAGCATATAAGCGATTTTTAGGGAAAAAAAACACCTTTACATTTGTCGAGACAAATTTCTTGGCGAATATTTGGGAAAACTAAAAGTCTGGATAGCGGAACAGGATTGACCAAACACCACGACTGCCTGATCTTATTTGTATCAATGTACACATTAAACATAAGCCAATCGATAGGCAATCGAGTAGCCATTAATTTTGCATGATGCATTACTTTTCGAGTCACAAATCCACCATTTCCACACAATCAATTTCATAAGAATCTCAAAAATAAGATTTGAGCGCGCACGAACTAGTTTTTCAAAGTTTTGAAAACAGGCATCAGAATGTTCCAAAGGCATACTTTAAAAAAAAAAATACTGGGAAGAAATGACATTCAGCTGTACAACTTCCAGATGAGCAAGTATTAGCCTATTCAGAGCAGAGGAAAACTTCATTATATAATAAATTCTTTAAACCGATGCTACGATACTATGATACTATATCAATGGTAAAAACTGCTAAAGATTAAGTTAAGAGAAAAAAAAAAGATATTCTTTTCAGTGGATGTCGTTTTAACATACCTGCCACACCTTTCCTCACAGCTCGAGAAATACACTTCATACTTGCTTTAACCACAACAGCTATAACAGACAGTGTTCGTGGGAAAAAGACACGGTGCAACGGGCGCACCATCACATCATATCATGAGGTAGACAGAAATAGGCAACGTGCGTTACATTATTAAAAAAATCGATATACTAATAAGCACACAAATATTCCCAGAGATCACGCTTGTCAATATCTGGAAAGGGCAAATGCAGCATAAAACATGGCAAGGAGATTATCCATGGTGGTTTGTACCTTGCACATGTTAAACTAACTCTAACTTGAATTACTGACTCAATGCAGCAGAGCCCTGTAATTTCACACCCCGAAGGCTTTCACTTTGTATCCAACCGTTCCAATATATGCCTTGGCAACAATTATGACGAACAACGACATCCTACTCATTCGAAATGGGCACTTAAACGACTCAAACGTTGGCAACTATTACTTATTATGTCGTGCTCGGGTGCTCTAAAATGTAGAATAATTGGCAATTATAATGATAAATTGCATAACTACGAGAATATCAGCAATGGCACCGTCCATTCTACGCTGCCCGTTTTATGCCGCAGTGATTGTCGAATTAAACAGTCATGAATATATCCTCTTGTCTCGTACAGTAAAATGTTGAACTTTGCAGAGCTCATAATTTGACCATGACAGTGATGACACCAGGTGTCCTTCTCAAACGTAATGGTTGATAAGGGAAAATTAAGAAAGTCATGCTTTTCTGACGATTCATGAATTGGAATCAGGATGGTGCTACATAACAACTACGCTGTATGATAATCAGAAATTAAAAAGAACGATATTTAATATAAATAAAAAATTTAAGCAATTGAAATCGTAATTTTTTCCTTGAATTTAGATAAAATCATCACTGGCATAATGGTTATCTTATCAGCCCACAGACAGTCAATTTTTTGTTCACCAGCAATTCATTTTGTTTATCCATTTTATAAAGTCAAAGTAGGAAATATTTAATGTAATGAGTCTTAGCCAGCATTACTCAGAACATCTTCATCTTTTATCATCAAGTGGTTGGAATTGAACTAACAAACACCGTAAAATACCGCAACCATAAATGTTTGTTGACATTGCGGTATTTTACGATGTTTGTTACTTAGGTCTACATGCCTGTCAAGACAAGCACCGGGTCATTTTTATGAATAGCTAAACACATATTGGTATTGCAATTTGCCAGTTTATCACATAAAATTATGTATTTAAACAAATACAAGTGTTAGTTTATTATTTAAGATTATAAAAATCATGTCATAACTTTTTCGTCACAGTAATATATATGTAAGGATTTAATATTCAGATTCATTTACAGACCATTTATTCATCAATTCAGTATGCACTCATAATACATAACTAATGAGAATGATACCTCAAATCGCAAAACTAAAACATGAAGTAATAGTCCCTTTAATTTGCAAAACATAAAAAAGATTTGTATTTTTTAAGAATTTTTGTGTGTGCAGAAGTTTTACTACAGTCAAATATTAAATCATTCAATGTATAACTGAAATACAGGCGATCGAATTAGTCTAGCTGCTCTAATGGTGGCAAATCACTATGGTGTTATTATATATTATTAAAACACCATTGGTGCATTAATATTATTATTAATATGACCCCAGCGGTGGTCGACCCTCTGAGACTTCACATGCCAACTTTACTCCATGTGTGTAGCCCAACATGTTAATTAACTTTTAAGTTTTGGCAATTAAGTCTATATGGCTGGTAATTAACGAAGAAAGTTATATCTGGAAACTTACCAATTTCAGGCGTGTCCGAAAAGTCAAGCGCATATTTCTTAGCATTTTACTAACCATGACTGAAAGTAGTTAGACTTCACGTATATTTTTATAATTGACACATTAATACATTTCATTTCTCATAATTCACATTCTAAAAACAAGAACTTTTTGAACGTGCCGTATTTACATGTATAACTTCACTCTGAGACTTCAGCAGCTTGTCACCGTTCCGACTCGTGACTCTAACTTCCTCGACTTGCTCTTTACTAATCTGAACTCTATCTCTCA